>PVJO010018083.1:0-37600 GCA_004026905.1 Hystrix cristata | reverse complement strand
GCTCTGGGGAAAATGATGTGCTGCTTTCTCTGGGTTCACTGGCCAGAAACATGACAGAAGAAAAGGCCAATGTGGTTACATCCACCCTTGCTCTGGTCACACAAAAGGTTATAGAAAGAATGTTAAAGGCTGGCAAAAATGAACTAGTTTCCTTCACTGATAAGTTTGTGATATCAGGTGAGAGGTAAACTATTAGGATAGCAGTAATTTTTTGCCCACAGATGCAGAAAACAAAAAAAAAAAAGCAGAGAAAAGTTTTTGACAAACTTTAACTTTGGTGTGAACATTGTGATAGCAAAAAAAAAATTAACGTGCACAGTGTTACATTTTGTTATTAGCATGGTATTGCTCTCAATAATTCACAGAAATCAGCAAATTCTGCCCTGTTGTTTGTTCCTTTTGCTGGCAGGACAGTTGAGAGACTACTTCAGACACTAACACTGTTTCAGGAAAGAATTAAATTCTGTTTAATTACTGATCTAGTACAGTAACATTAATACGGTATGCAGAAAGTTTAAAGTTTCTGATGCAGTTTAGGTTTCCCATGTGCATGATTTGGAAACAGGAGGAAGGCGGGGAAACACTCTGCTGCTGATCTGCTTCTTTCTCTTCCTGCCAGTCTGGCCACTCAAAGGAGCAGGAGTCGTTGGGCCAGGACAGGGAGGTCAGGATGAATGTGCCACCAAGCGAGTGAGCAGGCTCATTGTGCCCTGAGGTCAGAGAGCATCATCCCAACTCATTTAATGGATAATGCAGCCTCATTATCTTTTTCTGGGATGATACAGCATCAGATGGTGTGACTCTGTGTCTACAAGTAGATCCCTGAACCAAGTTGCACTGGTTTTCTCCAAGACAGATGATTAACCTAATTTTCCTCAAAGTTTTATAATGGTCCACTGTGCAAAGGTCGTTAGAAAGTATTTTATGTAATTAAATTGGCATCAATTTAAAGGGCATATTTGTAGGAAGAGCATAAAATGTTCGTACACTAATAGCAAACAAAGCCCTTGATAATATTTAGAAAAGCTGGCATAAAAATCAAAATTTTTGCTTTATCAAGACAATTTTGTTTGTGTTTGGGTCTGTTAGGATTTTATCTCCTTAGCAAATGAAGACTTTGCACGGCCAGGGTTCACTTCAATATCCATTTGCTATAACACTGTGCAAGTGATCACTCTTTAACTCTGACTCCTCATGTGAGAATGGGAATGTGTGTATATCTGAGCACTAAATATTCTGTGAGCCTGAGCTCTGTTTAAATGCTGTGACAATTTTAGTGAAGTTAAAAACCCAGAAGTTTAATACACGCATGCAAGGTAAACAATAATTTATCTCTTCTGCGTAATAATTATTGCTGGTAAACTTTAAACACATGAAATAATCATATATTTGTCATTTCATCTTCTTGTATCCAGTATCACTCAGCTAGGAGATCTTCCCATTCTACTACTTAAAACCTGGTGGGCCTCTCCTGGCATTGACTAAAACAAGTATTTTCTTATTGCAGAGATTAGATTCACTTTTATATTGGTTAACAGGTCTAGCTATGGGCGCTATTTCCCACACTTTTAAGAGGTATCTGATTCTAGTCATTCCTGTTGCTGCAGGTACACTTGTTAAAGGTTTGTAAATTTTGCCGCAAACTGTAAAAGAAGTAACCATGTAAAGACCTCTATGTAGAGAAAGAGCTAATTATTGCTACCTCTTTGCATGATAAACATATCTATAGTCCGTAAGGATACAAACCATCTAGAATGCAAATGTTAACACACGGGAGGCTTCCAAATTCTAACATTTGTAATAAAACAAGTGGTAAGTTATTTGTATGCACTCTTAGCTAAAATATGCTAATTAGATATTCCAATAGTAGTGTTTTTCAAGGATGAAAAATTGGACTTTAGTCATCTAAAAAGTATGTCTGAAATTTCAAGTACATTCTACATACAAAAGTACTTAGAGAATATGGCACATCTAGCAGGTGACTGCAAGGGTGAGTATCTCCAAACTGATGCTGGACAAAAACAGTTACCCTGAGGTGGGGATGAAAGATAAAGACTGATGCAGGAGGATAAAAGAAAAGAAAATCTAGCTGGACAAATTCTAGTGTGTAAGGAGTGTGTGAGGAGAAACTACATCATTTTGGGATCACAGAAACCCAACACCAACACCACACCCCCTTGTCGGGGGTCAGAAGTAGGGAGGAGCTGGCCTGTCAGTGTAGGCCTGGCTGAAAGAACGGAGTGACAATTACTCTCACCTCCCTCCCCAGCCAGCAGAGTGAGTCACAGGCAATCCAAGGACTTAGAGCAACTGAAAGCAGGAGAAAGGGGTGGAATGAACTGTCACACACCTGCATGTGGTAAATAGTACATTCTATCACTTGGAAGCAGCAGGAACGATTGGAAGAGGCAAGGCCTATCTGTCCCAGAAAAATAATTGGCCCACTCTCCTCACACACTCCAGGAGTGCTGACCGTGGGACACACAGCATGCTATGCAGAATTGCAGGCAGGATCCTGTGAAGAGCCCCCAGCACCTACTACTTGGGTACTGCAGAATGCAGGGTAAACCAGGCTTGTAACAAGTACAATTAGCAGAAGGTGGAGCCAGAAAGATCTGTAAGCACAGAGACACCACTACCTGAAGTGGAATTCTGAGCTGGCCCCACTGGCCAGCCCCACCTCACCCCAAGTCTTCAAGTGATAGTGATGCCACACAAATATAAAAAAGCCAAATTGAGTCCAATTTATTAGGCAGCATTCGAGAGGCACTCATATGCAAATGCTCTCAACCCGGAGTCTTTGTCTGCTCATCCCTTATACATGGTTTAGTACAAAGAATTTTACATAGACATGTTGTTACTAATCTTATGAGACATTAGTCATACATTGTTTTCTAGAATTCCTGTAGTTTAGAAGTTTCAGGCTCAAAATGGGTTTTATGGTACTAGGCATGAAATAAGGTTTAGGGAGCTTGAGTAAATATAGGGGTCTTAGTGAGAATGTTTTATTACTATACTGACAAGGGAAGAGCCAAAGGTCAGGGTCTGAGTGCTGATAAGGAAGTGGGTGTCCTAGTGTAAGGAGACAGAAGAGTTCACATTCTTTCCGCAATTTGCAGATTCTCAGGCTGTGACTAAAAAAAGCATTTAAGGGGTCATTAGACCAAATTTAGAAAGAGAAAAGAAGTACGGTGGTCTTGGGTTCTGATTAACCCATCTCATTCCCCACTTCTCTGAAAGCTGAACCAAAGCCAAATTAAAATATGTCATTTCACTACCCAGGTCACGGTGTGACTTGTTAGACTCTGAGCAGAGCAGGTGTGCTCCTGTTGTTTCTTTAAACAGCAGAAGGACCCGAGATGGTGAGAAGTTCTGAACTTCAGCAACTTCATCAACCTTCTGCTGATCCAGGGGTAGCTCTAGGTTCCACAGGACCCAATGACAAAAGACATCTGTGGGCAGAGGGGTGGTGAAAGGGGCCTGCACTGGGGTCTTGTGCTCATTATGCAAAGAAAAGCTGAGGAGGAAAGACATGGAGATGTCTGAAATATTTACCCTCAGATTGATAAAGGCAATTGGATCTGTCGGGGCCTGTGGTGGCTTAGACCTGAAGTGCAGCTTGCAGCCAGGACTTTTGTTTAAAGGGAAAAACAAGCCTCACTAATTGACACAGGAGATTCACTAGTCCACACAGTGAATCTACGTGGCTTCTCAATCAGACTTTAACTGTAGTGTTAAGGGAGCTGTGTCGATGCTTCGGGTTAATGCTATAAAAACTGTGGAAAGACTGTCTCTTGCATTTTTATTTATATTTTCATAGTTGTTAATGTTTCCTTCTTCACTTTATTAGGTCCAGTTAGATGTTTTATTTTGTTTTCATATATTCATTCTGTTTTTTCCTTCTGAATTTTGCTTCTTGAGCGATATAGCTTTCATATTAAATGTTACTTGATTTGATAAGGTTTCCCTGTTTGACATTTTCCCTCTTTTAGAATTTCTTTTCATTTTCTGATTCTTTTTCCTTTTTTGCTTTGGTCTTGCCTTCTGCCTAATCTAATCCAGCCTGAGCATAAGTATAACAAATAGATATAGGTATAGATATAGATATAGAGATAGATATATATGCATTTATAGATATATAAATATACATATATACATATAAATATATACATATGTATAAATATATGCATAAGAAAATAAGTACTAAGGAGTGATATTACTTAGCACCACTCAAGGGCATGTCATTGCAATTTTAAATGACATTAGATTTAGTTGATCAATACTATAATATCTACAAATATAATAACTAGTTCCAATGATCTATCATCCTCAAAAAATTTCTAAATACACTTCCCCCATCTACATACCTCCACATGCCTGTGTAAATACTATCTCAAACCTCATCACCTCAAGCCATTTATCTCACATATAAAGAGTTTTTCCAAAAAAATTCAGCCTCTTGTTTGTTTTTTACCTATTGACATTTTTCTTACCACCCACAGATGTCAATGAAATACACCTTGCTTCCCTCTCCTCTTTCCTTATCTCTACATGCCACAACAAAATGAATCTCAAATATCAGTCTAATTTAGCTTGTAAGTGTTATTGGCAGAAAGATACAATTTTCAAAATAAATTTTAATGTTTAGAATTAAGGTAGGGTTGCATTTTTTGATGCTGTTACAACCAGTAGAAATTTCTTCCAAGACAATGACATGGTCAACACAATTAACTTGCATGCATTAAAGTGTTAAAAAATACCTCTTGACAAATAAAGCCAAGAACACATCACTGCAAGCCAGAACCATAATAAAGAAATCTTCATATCAACAGCACATTTTCAAATTCTACATGGCTTGAAAACCCAAAACACATACAAGAAATAAGAACACAAAAACAGGCAATAATATGCCACCAAAGACTCAAAATTCTTCCAAAGCAGATCCAAGAGACAATGCTAGAGACAAAATCAAACACCAGTTAGCCGAACTGTAAAAACATGTTTAAAGAGCAAGTGAAGAAAATTGATGTAATAAAAATGATATAAGAAAAGAGAGAGTATAACTCTTAAATGAACTGTCCGATGTGATTATGAAAGAAACAGATCAACATTTGGAAAGACTGACCAGAATGTTTAACAACTTGGATGAAAATTTAAGAGACTGACTCAGTGGAAAATGTGCCAAACACAAATGTTAAAGATAAAGAATGTTACTGAAATAAAAATGGCAGATAAAAACAATGCGAATGTGGCGTCTCAATAATCGAGAACAAAATTAAATCACATAATGAAATACTTTGAAAAAACAAACCTGCTAGATGACATTTAGATCACTATACTAAGGCTAATTGGAGTAAGAAGTTAAAGGACACCATGCAAGGAATAAGTAGTTCACAACAATTATACCAGAAAAGTTTCCAAGTAAGAGAAAAAGACAAAGTATATAGGTAAGTGATGCTGACAGAGTGCCAAATAATGACCATGAAAGAAGAAGCTCCACTGACATACAATAGTCCAAATCCATGAGGTCCAACACAAAGAGAGAATTGTGAAAATTGTCAGAGAAAAGGCAAAACACTTCTGACAGAGTTCAATCCACCAATGTTAGAGCAGATTTTTCAATAGAAAACTGAAAGGTGAAAATATCTGAGAGTGAAAATTTTAAAATCTAAATATAACACATCTTCCAGTACAGATGCATATATCTTGCAAAACTGTGTTTCAAAATTGATAGAAAAATAAAGATATTCTAGTAGAAACAACATCTTGTGAAATTCATGAACACCAAACCGGTACTCCAGGAAATACTCAAAGAATGTATTAGACAGAAACAATGAACCCAACAAGGCCAAAAAGATTCATGGAATTAATGAATGAAAAACAAAATGAGTAGTTAAACAAAAAATGAGAACTATAGGAGTCAAGAACAAAAAAATGACTCAGTAACAGGAATAAGTTAATAACTTTCAGCAATAATACTCAATGTATATGTCCTCAGCTGCTCAAGTAAAAGGCAAGGATTGGAACACTGAATAAATTAAAACCATATTAGTACTGCATTCAAGAGACTGATCTATTACAGAAGGAAGTTTAGAGATAAAAAAAAACAAAGTATAATAAACAGCATTATATGTAAGAGAACTCCAAGAGCAAGCAAGGGTATCAGTTTTATTCTCAGTCAAAGTAAACTTTAAGCTAACACTGATCAGAAGAAGCAAAGAATGCAACCATATAGCATATAAACAATTGTAATATATACTCACTAACTACTGGTACACTAACTTGATAAAATAAAAAGTAATGGGAAATAAAGATCAAATAATTAGCAGCACAATAACAGTGAGAGAGTTTAATATCCTGCTTTCACAAGCAAATGGATAAAATAACCAACCTGCCCCCAAAATTCTTAGGGCTGAATGATATAACTGGAATAAATGGACTTAACAGGTATCAACAGAATATTGTTTTCCCTATTACAACAAAATGTATATTCTTCTGAGCTGTACATGGAATTTTCAATAAAATAGACACATGCTATTGCATAAAGACTGCTTAAATGGTAACAAAGTATAAAAATTATCCCATTTTCACTATCAGATCATCCTGCCCTGAAAATAAGAAATCAACCAGTGAGGAAACCACGGAAATTTAACAAACACCAGGATATTAAACAACATTCCCCAAAAACTCTGTGGATCACAGAAGAAATCTAGGAAAAAATGAAATTCTTAGAATCACCAGATGCTAGTAAAACATACCAAAACTTGTGGGACACACTAAAAGCAGTCCTAAGAAAGAAGTTTATTTTTATGAATCTTAATATTAGAGAAGCACATTGAACTAATATAAAATAACCAAATGATGTACCATAAAATCTAGAAAAATAAAAATTGACCACCACAAAAATTTGTTTAGGAGGATAAAGCATAAAAAGGAAATAGAAGATATAAAACTGAGTCTAAAAAATACACAGAAGCAATGAATGAGAGGTAGCTCTCTAAAATAATAAATAAATTTAAGAACATTGAGCCAAATTTATTAAAGAGGGAAGATCCACTCCCATGTAATTAGAAGAGAAAAAGAGAAAAGCACCATGGAAACTGCTGATTCTCAGAAGAAAATTAATAACTAAATTGAAAGTTTGTACTTCCACCTATTGGAAAATCTTGAAAAAACTGGCATATTCCTAGATAAATATGAATTCCTAAAACCGAACCAGGAAGATTTAAAATCTGAAAAACTCTGTAACAGTCATGGAAATGTGGGAATAAAAATCTTCCCAACTGAAAACAACCCAGGACATGATGGATTTACCACTGACTCTCGCAATATCTTCAGGGATAATTCAATACCAGTACTCCTCAAATTCTGTAATGCAGTTGAAAGGGAAGGAGTATGCCCCAAATCATTCTTGGGTGCTAGCACTACCCTGATTGTAAAGCCAGAAAGGATGTAAATAATAGCATACACCTATTTCTTCAATGAGTATGGGTGGAAAAACCCTCCACAAAATGCTGGCAAATAGAATGCAACAAATAATCAAAAAGATCACACATCGTGACCATGTAGGCTTCATCCCAGGGTGGGAGGTTATGATTCAACATAAGCAAATTCAGAATTTTAATATACCACATGAAAATGAAAATGACAAAATAGCATGATTACTTCAAGAGATGCAGAAAAAGTTCTGACCAAACCCAGAATATATTCATGACAAAAAACCTAAAGAAAATAACTATTCATGCAAAATCAATTAGATGCAAGGAATCTATGACAGATTTATCACCAACATCATATTCAATCAGAAAGAGCCGAAGACTCTTCTTCTAAATTCAGGAACAAGACATGTTTGTCCATTAATAATTTTCCTGTTTAATGTACTACTCGAAATATTAACTATAGAAATCAGACGAGAAAGAAATAAAAGAGACACGTACAAAAAAGAATTCGAATTATCATTATTTTTCGGTGGCATGATTCTTTACAGAAAGATACCAAAAACTCTCCCCAAAGGCTTGTTCAACTTGTAACAATTTCAGTAATGTGGCAGGAGAAAAAAAGCAATGCCCCAAAATGAGGAGCATTCCTGTACACTGTAATGAACACACTGACAAAGAAATTAAGAAAACTCTATGATTTTCAGTCACATCAAGAAAGGTTAACCAAGTGAAGGATATTAAAGACCTCTATAGTGAAAACTACAGTACACTGAAACAAGGTGATTGAGGAGGAAATCAGAAAATGGGAAGACATCTGTTCTTGGATAGTCAACCCAGCATTAAGTAAATGGTCATATTTCTGAAAGTGATGCACAGATGTAATGAAATCGCAATCAAAAACTAAAAGTTTTTTGTACAGATCTAGGCAAAGTAACCCTAAAATTCATAAGAAACTGGAAAAGATACAGAATAGCATAGCAATCCTGTGCAAAAAGGCATCACAATTCCAAAGCTCCAGAATTTAAGTTATAATAATAATAATGAAAAAAAATGACATTGATAAACATAGCACGGTACTGCCACAAAAACAGACATGTGGATCAATGGAACAGGGAAGAAGACACAAATAATTGTGATTTTTTGACAAAAAGGCCAAAAGCATATACTACTTGTTGTGGTTTGTGTCCAGACATCCCCCCAAAGCCTCATGTGATCATAGGTGGGGTATTTTCAGAGGTGGCTGGATGTAGTGATTACTAAATTTGTCTTCTGATTGGTTTGGCATAGCTCCGCTTGGATTAGGATGTGATACCAAGATTAAAGACGTTAGGATTAGGGGCGGGAGTGTTACCCAACCTAAGGGCAGATAGCCTGCATAAGATACAAGGGACAAAAATAGGTTTGTCTATCCCCACAGTGATATATGCACAACCATGTTTATAGCAACACAATTTGTTATAGCTAAATCCTGAAAACACCCTAGATACCCAACAACTAATGAATGGCTAAAGAAGATGTAGTTTTTCTATATAATGGAGTACTGCTCTGTTATGAAAAAGAATAAACTAGAGACATTTGTAGGTAAATGGATGTACTTTGAGAACATACTCTTAAGTGAAATAAATCAAACACTCCTGAGTACACATTGAGTTGTTTCTCTGATATGAGAAACCATAAGGGTGAATAAGTAGAAAGAGGTATAATAGATATTATATAAAAGGAAGGTAATATTCAAAGGAGAGGAGAACTAAAAAGGGAGAAGGGGTGAAAAGAAGGAAGGAAAAAGGAAAGAAAGGAGAAAGGGAAAAATGGAAATATATAGAAATATATATCTATATATCTATATAATGTGCTGTCCACGTTTTTATACATATATATATATATATATATATATATATATATATATAAAACCTGCTATAAATAGGGAAGGGGGAGCAGAAGGGAGGGGTGGGGAAGAGGGGGGAAAAACCAAAATACATCATGTACAGATACAAAATAACTATGATGAATGTGGTCATTATGTTTACAATACATGTTCTTGATAAAAAATAAAACTAAAAAAAAAGTATTAAAGGGAAATTAGTAGAATGAGATAACAGTAACAGAAAATATCATCTAGGATAAATAAAAGTGAATGGAGATTAAACTAGAGTGTGAGAGAATCAGAAGAAATAGTCAACAGGACTTAAGAGGGAGAGCGAGGGAAGAAAAGAAACAGAAAAGAGTGAAGACCAATTCAAATGAATAAAACAAAGTAATACTTTATAAAGGGGGCATAAGGAAATCAGTAACGCAACTACAAATTCCACCAAAAATAATAATAAATAACAATAAATATCAATAGAGGAGAAAAGAAAACAATGAGTTAAACGAAGGGAGAAGGAAAAAAACCTCTCCAAGGACATACTATATATTTCTTGTGTCTGCTATTTGTTTTGCCATTGGCATTTAACTGCTTCCAATCTATACATTAGAAATACTTGTTTTCCTAATTGTTAATATATTTAAATTCTTTGTGCTCTCGAAACTTTCATCTGTGCATTATGATTTCAATAGAGATCCTTGAAAAAAAATTCATTTTCCTATTTTTCTGGGTACTCAGTATTATTATCTATGAAAAATCTGAACTTTTCTAGTCCAGTCAACAAGTTGTCTTTTTTTTAAACTTCCTTCATCTATAGTGATAATTCTATGTGTTTGTCTGTCACTCATCGTGATCAGCCTATCAAACCCTTGGCTTGAGCAGTCTTCTGTGTTGAACTTGCCAAAAGTTTCAAAAGAACCAAGAACCTCCAGCTACTTGTTCATAACCTGATCTGGTTCCAGTACCACCCTTTGCATGTGATTTGCTTCCTACTGGTTTGGGTGACAAGCATAATTTTCCATGTCATATAACATTTCTTTTAGTTATAAAAGACTGTGAGGATAGGAAATAAGAAAAATGAAAGTAAGAGAAAATAAAACTAGTTGAGGCCTAAGGATAGAAAGCACAATAAGTGAGACAATTCTATTTAATTCAAACCCTGTGGATCAAAGTGTGGCTCACCAATCCTTCACATTTTATGAGATCTTCACCTTCTTGTTGTATGTATGTACTTTCTCCTTGTTAAATATTTAGAAATGTACAAGTCCAGTATCAAAATTCTTTAAACAATTCTATTTTAGTGTTGACTTATGTGCATTCATAATTCTGGAAAAAAATGAATGTCACTTACACCTGACTTGTTGATTTGAGAAAAGAAGCTTTAATGATCTACTGTGCATTTTCAGGAAAAAAAAATCTATTTGAATAAAGTTCATTCTGTAGGCTATTTGTGAGTCTTTCAAATAAAACCAGCTGGAGATCTCTCGTAAGGTGTCAAAATATCACTTTCTTTTTTTTTTTCTTTTCTTTTGGTGCTGGAGACTGAACTGAAGGCCTTGCGGTTGCTAAAATTCCCCACCACAAAATATCTTCTTTTTTAAGGGAAAGAAGTGAATAAAAATTGAGATTAATTCTTACTAATATATAAGGTTAGTACTAACGTTTTCACAGTACTAAACATGACTATGGGCAAGTGATGAACACAGATAAAATAGCAATATTAGTCTACGTGAAAATGTAACGCCTTACAGAAGATGGAAAATGTTAAGTCGAATGGTCTACCAAGGAGTTTTAGGCAATATAATGGCCATCTCACCTGCTCAATCTATGCAGCTGGAAGCTTCAGAATGTTATGTGACAATGAAGAAATTTTAGAATATCACAAGAAGAAAATTCCAGTAGTTTTCTGCCTTTTGCAAATGTTTTCATCATTGTAGATCATCTTTGGAATGCTTACATCACAGATAGCCAGATAAAACACTGTACATAGTCTTACATGAGCAAACAATTAATTTTCAATTTTTTTTTTGTTTGTAGATTCTTTTCATTTAAAGAAATACATACACCTTTAGGTAAATATATGCACATAAAGTTATATTTCACTTAGTCATAAAATCTTATTTTACATGATAAGAACAAAATTTTAAAGATACTCCATGTGTTGGAGTCTTCAAAGCTGATTCTTCCAGGTTTCAAATGTCTTGGAAGTAAAATATGTTTAACCCGAAATTCTAAATAGTCACATATAAAGAAAGAATTGATATAAAATCTTTCAGCTTTCAAAATTGCAGACAGTTCTATTTTGAACATAATGCTCAAAAGAATACACAGAAACATGGGGACGGAAAACAGAAATAAAACAACCATACAAAGATGAAATTAATTTTTAAAATAACAGTTGATGCTCAACCATATATATCATGGAATAATTCCATAACTAGCAGTCTTCTGAATTAATTTCCATGTAGAATGCAATATTTATTATTGCATGTAAGTAATGAAGATATTTTAAGAACAAGTTTTCAACCTATATTCTCTTAAGTATATTTTAATTTTAAGGAGTGTTATATATACCATAAGTGTTCTCAATATCCAAAAAACAAACAAACAGAACAACAAACAAGACATTACAGAAAAACGATGAAGAAAATGAGGATTTAGAAGAAATGCATCTTCCTGCCTCAGCCTCTGCAGATGAGCCTCAACATTCAGCCACCTGGTAAAAGCCAAACAGGTGCAGAGTCTATGTTGAATGTGACAAAACTAAGTTCCATTTCAGACACAGTAAAATGAAAACTTGTACATCAAGTAAATATTTCTCAAATTTCTCATTTGTTATCATTTCAAAAGGTGCTGTACCTTTGCCCTGAGTAAGAGGCCCTGTTTTTTCTTTGGAAAACAACTCTTGAACACAGGAATTTACAGAGTTGCTAATACATATGAGCTTAGATTTGGCCCAAGGGCTTTGCAACCATCAGTATGACAATTTATCTATGCCAAATGTACACTTAGATTTGACACATTGGCAGGTCGGAATCTCGGTTTCACTAGTGCCTAGCTCAGCGTTGGGCAGAGAGGGTGGATTCTGCAGGATCTAGATTCACCCTTCAGCCGCACCAGCCTGCGTACACACTGAGCAAACCAGCAGCAGATTGGTCTGCTGTTTGGTGCCTCTCTTATGGTGGGTATATATTTTCCCTAATACAAAGTAGATGGATTTAATTGGAAAATTCTGGCTTATTGTAACAGCAAGGGGTAAATGCTTGCTGCTGCTGTTCATGGACTTACTGTTTTTGGGCTCCATTTGCAAGGAAGGAGACGAGATACCACCACAAAGATCAATTAAGTTATTTAATAACAATCAAGAAATTAAGAAAAAAAGGGAAAAAAACCCTCTAGGAATTCGTATCATCAACCCACCGGTTTCCTTATTGCCAATCCACAGCACAGGAGTTTGTTCAAGCAGAGATCTTAACTTTTACTAAGAGAAGCAGCCACCCCGTGGGAGGGGCCCGCAGCCTCTGTAAGGACGGGAAAGAAGAAATCAGCAGTCATTATGTAGTGCAACAAAGGGGGACCAACAGCCCCACAGGCGCATGGGGACATCCAGCAGCCGCGAGTGTGTGACAAAAGAAAACTCCCTGTTAAGTGGGCGTGTGTCTTTAACTCAGGCTTTCACCTGGGGTCTGGCTAGGAGCCCGAATGTCACCGGAGCACATATCTAAGTGAATTCTTGTTGATAGTAGAGCTGTTCCTGCAAGGTTAGTCAGACCCTGCAGCAACAGACGTGCACGGGGCGGGTTGGACCTTTATTGGACTACAGACATTCCAGCCGACTCTCAAAACCATCTAATGAATCTTATACTTACGAATCTAACTGATAGTTTTAAAAATTTAATGATCCATTCACATTCTTTGTAAAATGAACTAATATTATCTTGTGTGATTTTTTTACTGTCTTCCATTTGGTACAGGTGAACAATAAATTTGTGTTGTTAAAAAAATAGATTGCTGAGTCATAATGACCGTGCCACAGGTAACTGTGTAAGAACTGTAAACACCGGTAGCTAGAGAGGTAAACATTAACCACGTATTCCAGGTCAGAAAAGATGAGATTTTGCAATGAATGGTCAACATAGTGAGCAGTAATGAACTCTAAACTTACCTAATGTGCAAGGTTTAAAATAGAGACAAAGGCAAGTCCATGGCTATGTTTTGGCACATATCAGAGTAAAATGATATGAGTTGGTTTTAACCTGGAACTTTCGACGGCCTTTTCTCAATGGATTAGTGGCAAAAATTATGAGTGTGTATTAACTCCTTTTTAGTTTTCTGACATTTACTTGTCCAACTTATATGTTTCTCTGTTGCTATTTGTCCATTATTAAGTGGAAAACATTGGAATGCTAGCTTTCTTTTTTGATTAGTGTGAGATTGTTGTATTGATTCTTAGAATACTTTGAACTACTTTTGTCACACAGTAGACTTTCTGTCCTTGCATTATTGTTCTTTATCTTGTTGGAATTGTGATTTTTACATCCTGAAAAAAGGTCAACATTTTACACTGATGCCTTGCAGTTGTATTCCATTCTAGTCTTGACATAAGTAAGGGTAAGTAGAAAAAATGAATTGTGCATACAGGGAAATTAATTAGCAAGACTAAACTCCACAGTGCTTTTTCATGATGATATAGCCAGAGAAAATAATTTCTCTCCCTGTTATTAAAAACATAATATATTATCTAGATAGGTGCATTAATCTTCACATATTTGTATTGTACAAGAAAAAAGTATGATGAAAAACATCTATAAAACGCTCATAAAATTAGTATATTGTATCACACCATAAGCATTCAATATACACTATCAAATTTAAAAATTAGCTTCCATTCTCAACACCAGGATTATATTTATCAAAAATCAACTATGTATCAAGGTATCTATAACAAGTCAATGCATTTTAACTTTAAAGTAGCACATTAAAAGATCTTTCCCATATATAGAAGACAAAATGTTGCTTAATGAAATTAAATACCAATGCTTTTAGCAAATAGGTATCTGTTTTACTATTACTAAATCTCGCCCCAAATGTCTTATTTTCTTTAGTGTCATTATGAATAGGAAAAGTTATGATGAGAATGTTACTGATTTTAAGAATATACTGACAGGAGTATAATCAAAATTAATTAACTATTGAAATTACTTGGAAGTGAATCTTGTTTCAGAAAATTTCACAACTTCACAGGAAGTTTTACCTGTAATAGGACTTTTTTTAAATTTTATCCCTCATCACTCAACAGAAATGGTAAATGTTGCTATTTATTATGTTTTAGGTTGGAAGCAAAGTCCTATTTCAGTCTGTCCTCTGAGCATTACTCTTGAAGTTTACACATTAATAATCGGTCATTGCGTTTTCTTGTTTGCATACATGGTTGTGTATATTTTTCAGTATTGCTTTTTCTTTAGAATTGACTATGTGCTTAAATAAGAACTAGTTTAAAACTTTTGAGTCTTTGATGGCCACCTTAGTCCACTGCTCTGAATGGATCTCCGAAATGATGTATTTCTGAGTGGGTGGTGCATTCATTTCTTAAAATTTTATTTCATTATAGTCAGTTCCATTTATATGATTTCTATAGACTTTCTTGAAATTTGATCTATGATCTTGCATAAAGTAAATTTAAACGGTAATACACATGCAGTTAAAAAGAAGGTATGTGTTTGTGGGGAGACACCGGGCAAAGGAGTGATTGACCCTGAGTGTGACAAGCCAGGGGCTTGGGAAGCATCAGTTCCCAGGCTCCTGGAGTGCAGGGTTCCAGTTTAGAGCAGGATCTGCATGACAATATTCAGGGGAATTAAAAGCAAGTTCTTTTCAGAGTTGTTTGCTTTGGCCATGTGTCCCCTTGACCTCCAACCTTGCCTACATTAGATGGGCACATGTTATGTAATAAGTCATGTTGCTTTTTTCCCTGATCCAGGGCAAAAACTCTGATACGATATGTTGCTACAGCTTTTAATCTGCAGCTTTGTTCCCCGTGGCCTGGAGTTACCGTGAAATAACTAGAGAGGTCTCAGGCTGCTGCTGTTTCCCTGAGGATCTCATGTGCAGAGGCAGCCACTCTGGGATTCTTGACTGAACTGCCTTGTCTCCAAGTAAACTCTTTTGTCCGTTATGCAGCCATGGTCCCACACTGTGATAGATGTTATAGGTTATTGTCCCTCCCAGGTGAACTCTTTTTCCAGGGTAATGTGTATATAGTCAGGAATATATCCAGGGTAATCTGATTACTATCATATTGTGTAATTTGGAAAGAGTTTGCTGTCAGAAACTTTTTTTTTTTTTCTATTCCTCATGATGAAGGTAAACCTGGCCAATTGCACTCTAATTCAAAAAATATTCTTGGTCGTTGTAGGGTCTGATTTATGGCCTGTAAAGATATAGAGCCTGCAATCTGAAAGGACATAGTCACATTTCATTTTTCCCAGTTGTGTATCTCCATGTCTTTCCTAATGAGATGAAACATCATGTACTACTTCACAGATTCAGTTAGACATTCAATGCATTTGTTGGAAATTTTTAGAATAATAAGTATTATTGTATACAACCCTATTTTAGATGGATATTCCTTCTTTTATATCCTATTTTTTTTTCAAGACTGATGCTAAATCTTTCCAATAATGTTGGATACATTAAAGATGGTGATACCTTAGTGCTATTGAATTTAATTCAATAATATTATTTTTCCAGAGAGAAATGGAATAAATTATAATATGAAAATAAAATTTCAGGGGGAGTATACTTCAAAAAATCACTTTTATGTAATATTTAAGTATTCTGCATGACAGTATAATTGTAGATAGTGACATATGCATAATTACTACTTTTGTATCTTTTCCCATCTCTTTGCTTTCAGTCCATGTGTCATTATTAGAGAAATTAGTTTCCTGTAGATAGCACAACCCTTCATCATTCTTCTTAACCATTCATATTTTCCAAGTGTTTAAGGGATATTTAATCTGCTTTTATTCAAGGTTATTATTTATTAGTAAACATGTACTCCTAAATTTTGTTATTTTTTTCTGGTTGCTGTGAATATCCTCCATTGTTTCTTCTTCTGAGTCATCTTTGTGATATGTTGGTTTACATACTGTTACAGCATGATACATTTTTCTTTTTTCTTTCTCTGCTTTGCTATTTAATTTGTACCCTTGTATTCTCATGATGCTCACAATCTTTTTGTTTGTAGAGCAGAATTCTCTCCAGCATTTCGTGTAGGGCCAGCCTGGTAATAGAAACTTCCCACAGTTTTTGTTATTTAGGAAAGACATTCTCTACCTGCATTTCTGAGGGATAGTCTTGCTAACTATAGCAGTCCAGGTTGGCATTTCTTTTTGTTTTTGGAGGTGCGTAAACAGATCACCCCTATATTCCCGTCTGTAGAGTTTTCTACTGGGAAGTCTGTTGTTACTTTGATAGAGATTTTTAAATATATGATGTGAGGCTTTTTAATTCCACTGGTTTTATAATTTCTCTTTGCCTTGGGTTTCTGGTAGTTTTATTATAGTATACCTAGAAGATGATTTTTTAAAAAATTAAATCTAGTAAGGGGCCATTGAGATGGTTAGACCTGCATATCATTATATTTCCAAAGATTTCTAATGTTTATTAGAAAAATTTCCTGTTTCTTTTTGCTTTCCTTTGTTTAACTCATTTATAAGTGATTAATTCCTCACTTAATGATGTGTCCAAAGTGTCAGTCTTTTTTGTTATTTTTACCTTTTCCATCTAACTGTTCTCATTAAACAAAATATTATCAAGGTCTGTAGTTCTTTGCTGTGCCTAATTTATTCTGTTGAAAGTTTTATTGTATTTTACTTGTTAAATATATTAGCTCCAAGATTTCTATTTTTCTTGTATCTTTACCACTTCACTAAATTTATTATTCATGTCATGTATTTTCTTTCCAATTTTATTAATTTTCTTGTCATTAATCTCTTTTGTATCATTAAATCAGTTTACAAAGATTACTTTGATTTTTTTTCAGGTTTGTTTTTAGTTTTGTTTTATTTTATTAGTACATGTTTGCAACTCATGCCATTTGCAATCATCTTGGGAAGTGGTTACACGCACATATTATAGCTTTTTTTTCTTTTTATCCCCTTCCCTATCCCTCTTGCTCTCCCTCCTTTCTTCTCCTCCTTCCCAATTGCCTTTTTCACACCTGTTAAAGCTCTTTGTTTTAGCACATGTTATGGCTTATGATGTTTACATGGATTAGGATTATTAGGGTCCTGTACCTGGCATATATTTATTCCTCTCATTTCCCCTTGTCCTAACCCTTTGTTATGGTTTGTGTCTAGATGTCCCCCAAAGCCTCATGTGGTAAGAAATAGCTGGATTTAGAGTGTGTGGTTACTAAATTAATCCACCGATCAGTTTGGCGTGGTTCTGCTGGGATCAAGGATGTGAAACTAAGATTAAGGGTATTAGGATTAAGGGTGGGAGTGCTACCCACCCTAAAAACAGGTAGCCTGGATAAGATATAAAATACAGAAAGAAGCTGATTAGCTGCTTGCTTGCATTGCTTGCTTGCATTCCTTGCATTCCTCACTTACTTTGCTGCCGGTCTGCCATGCCGCCCTGCCTTGGACCCAGGTGACTGTAGACTAAAACCTCCACAAACTGTGAGCTAATAAACCTTTCTTCCCCTAACTTTGGGTGTCGGGTATTCTGTCCCAGCAACGAGAGAAAAATAACTAAAACACTCTTCCTCCTTTCCTGGTTCCTTTGGTCCATTTCCCTATTGGATGAGATCTGTCCCCTTGTCCTTTTCTATCCATTTTATGAATTCCTTGTATTTGCCTCACTCAAATGAGTGATATCATGTAATATTCATATTTCCGTATCTGACTTATTTCACTCAGGATTATGTTTTCTAGGTGCATACATTTTCCTACAAATGCCTCAATTTTGTCATTCTTTATAGCTGAGTAGTATTCCATTATATATAGATATCACATTTTGTTTATCAAATCATCTGTTCATGACTATACAGGCTGCTTCTGAGACTTGGCTATCCGGAATTGTGCTGCTATAATCATTCATATGCAAACATTGCTGTAGTATGATGACGTGAGCTCTTCAAGGATGATATCTAGCAGGGGGATACCTGAGTTGTCGGGAATTTCTAATTTCAATTCTTTGAGCAATTGCCATACTGATTTCCACAGTGTTTGTAGTAGTTTCCATTCCCACCAGCAATGTGGGAGAGTTCTTTTTCACCACAGTTATGCCAGCATTTGTTATTGTTTGATTTCCTAAGGATTGCCATTCTTTCTGGAGCAAGATGGAATGTTAGAGTTGTTTTAATTTGCATTTCTCCAATGGCCAGAGATGCTGAACATTTTGTAATATATTTCTTGGCCATTTGTATTTCTTCTTCTGTGAAGTGAGTCTGTTCATTTCTTTAGTCCATTTCTTGAATGAGTCTTTAATTTCATGGTTTAATGTTTTTGAGTTCTTTGTATATGCTACGAATTAGTCATCCATCTGAGGAGTAGCTGGCAAATTTTTACCATTCTGTATGTTGTCTCTTCATTCTACTGACTGATTCTTTTGTTGTATGGAAGCTTTTTAGTCTGAAATATTCTCATTTGTTCATGCCTGTTGCTATTTCCTGCATGGTTGAGTTTTTACTTAGAAAATCATTTCCTAGACTTAGCTCTTCAAGTATTTTACCTATTTTACCTTTCAGAAGGTGTTAATGTTTCTGTTTTAAAGTTTATGTCTTTGATCCATTTTAATTATGGTTTGCTAATGCCTGTGTGGTTGAGGTTGTATTTAGAAAATCATGTCCTACACTTATGTCTTGAAGTATTTTATCTATCCAAACGTTTAATGTTTCTGTTTTAATGTTTATATCTTTGACCCATTTTAATTTTGCTTTAGTATATGGTGAGAGATAAAGGTCCAGTTTCATTCATCTACAAGTAGATAACCAGTTTTCCCAATACTACTTGGTGAATGGTCTAACTTTCCTCCAACATAAGCTTTTGTCAAATATCAAATAGACGCATGTGCCTGGGAAGGTGTCTGCATCATCATTTCTGTTCCATTGATCGACGTGTCTGTTTCAGTTCCAGTACCATGCCATTTTTATCACTATTGCTATGTAGTATAGCTTGAAGCCTGATATTGTTATGCTGCCCGCTTTGCTCTTATTGTCCCAAATTAGTTTTGCTACTCAGGGTCTCTTTTGGTTCCATATGAATTTTAGGATTTTGTTTTCTCTAGATCTGTAATGCATGCTGTGGCAATTTTGATTGAAACTGCACTGAATCTATGTAACAGTTTGGGAAGTATGGCTATTTTAACATTTTTCGTTCTGCCTATCCAGGAGTAAGGTACATCTTTGCATTTTCTGATATCCCCTTTATTCTCCTTCTTCAGAGTACATAGTTTCCTTTGTGAAGTCTTTCACTTCTTTGGTTAGGTTACTTCTTAAGTATTTTATTTTTCTTGAAGCAACTCTGAATGGTATTGTTTTCTTAATTTCCTTTTCATCTCTTTCATTGTTGGTATACACAAATGCTAATGCTTTTTGTGTTTTGATCTTGTATCTTGCTACATTGCTGAAATTGATTTTTAATTCTAAGAGTTTCTTGGTGTTCGTCAGTTCTTCCACTGAAGAGTATCTTGTCATGTGCAAACAGTGATAATATGAACTCTTCCTTTCTTGTATGTATCCATTTTTATTTTTTTCTCTTGTCTAATTGCTCTGGTTAACATTTCAAGTACAATGTTGAATAGCCGAGGCGATAGTAGTCATCCTTGCCTTATTCCTGATTTTAAGGTGAAGAGTTTTAATTTTTTCATCCATTAGTATGATGATGGCTATTTGTCATTGATAACTTCTATCATATTCAGGTATGGTCCTTCCATACCTATTTTCGTCAGAGTTTTCATTAGGAAAGGCTGTTGGATTTTTCCAAAAGCCTTTTTCAGCTTCTGTTGATATGATCATGCTGTTTTTGGACTTGCTCCTATTTATGTGATGCCTTATATTTATAGACTTACATGTGCTAAACCATCTTTGCATCTCTTGGATGAATCCTACTTGATAATGTTGTATCAGCTTTTTGATAATATGCTGCATTCTGTTTGCTAATATCTCGTTGAATGTTTTCCATCTATATTCATTAAAGAGATTAGTGTACAGTTCTTTTTTTTCTGTTTTTTATTTATTTTTAACTAAGAACATGTATTGGAACATTGTACATATAATGATCACATTCATCACATTTATTTTGTATCTGTACATGGTATATCTTGGTCTTTCCCCCTCTTTACCACCCCTCCCTTCTGTTTCCTCCTTCCCTATTTACAGCAGGTTTATTCACATTTTTCCATGATTTCCCTTTCACATTTCTTTCCTTTTTTACCTTCTTATTTTCCCCCTTCTCTCTTTCTAGTTTTCCTCTTCTTTGTATATTATCTTCCATTTATATAATATCTATCATACCTCTTTGTCCTTATTTACAGATATGGTTTCTCATATCAGAGAAACAATTCAATCTGTACTTCTGAGTGTCTGATTTATTTCGCTTAACAGTATGTTCTCAAGGAACATCCATTTACATACAAATGACTCAAGTTTATCCTTTATTATGGCAGTGTAGTACTCCACTGTGTAGAAAAACCACATTTTCTTTAGCCATTCATTGGTTGTTGGGCATTTAGGTTGTTTCCAAGACTTAGCTATTAAACATTGTGTTGTTAACACAATGAACATAGTTGTGCATACGTCCCTATGGTATGACAATTTTAATTCTTCTGGGAAGATCCCCAGTAGGGGAATAGTTGGATCAAATGGAACCTCTAGTTGTAGTTTTTTGAGGTATCTCCATACTGATTTCCACTGTGGCTGGCCCAGTATACATTCCCACCATCAGTGGAGGACAGTTCCTTTTCCCCCACAGCCCCACCAGCATTTGATATTGGTTGATTTATTTCATAAACGTGATTCTTTCTGGAGTGAGATGGAATCTTAATGTTGTTTTGATTTGCATCTCTCAAATGACTAGTGATGCTGAACACTTTTTAATATATTTATTTGCGATTTTTATTTCTTCATCTGAGAAATGTTTATTCATTTCAGATGCCTATTTTTGGATTGGGTCTTTAAATTTGCGAAGTTTGAATTTTGAGTTCTTTGTATATTTTAGATGTTAGGCCTTTGTCTGATGGATAGCTAGCAAAATTTTTTTCCCAGTCTGTGGGTTTTCACCCTACTCTATTGGTGATTTCTTTTGCGGTGCAAAAGCTTTTTAATAGCATGTGGTCCCAAGCACTGATTCTTTGTATTGTTTCCTGTGCAGTCTAGGTTCTCTACATAAACTTTTTTCATACCCCTATGTCTTTGAGGGTTCTTCCTATTCTATCTTCCAGGAAATTTAGTGTTTCTGTTTTAATGTTTAGATCTTTGACCCACTTCGATTTTAGTTTAGTACATGGTGAGAGACATTTATCTAGTTTTAGTTTTCAGCATGTGGCATGCCAATTTTCCAGTACCATTTGTTAAAGAAGCTATCTTTCTTCCAGTAAGGTTGTTAGGCTCCTTTGTCGAAGATGAGATATTTGAGTGTGTTTGGAGTTGTTTCTGCATCCTCCAATCTATTCCATTGATCCTTAGGTACACTACCACCAATTAGGATTCATCCCAGGGATGCAGGGATGGTTCAATTTATGCAAATTAATATATGTAACACACCACTTCAACAAAGTCAAAGACATAATTCACATGATCATCTCAATGGATGCAGAAAAAGCATTTGACAAAATCTAACACCCTTTCATGATAAAAACCCTACAGAAATTAAGAATAGATGGTGTATATCTAAATCTGATAAAAACCATATATGGCACACCAATGGCCAACATCACACTAAATGGTCAGAAACTGGAATCTTTCACATTAAAATTTGGAAAAAGACAAGGTTGCCCACTATCACCACTATTATTCAACATATTCCTAGTAACATTAGCCAGAACAATTAGACAAGAGACAGAAATAAAGACAATAAAGATAGGAAAGGAAGAACTTAAAGTATTTTTATTTGCAGAGGACATGATACTCTACATAGAAGACACAAAAAACTCCACGAAAAAACTTCTAGATTTAATAACTAAATTCAGTTGCATTGCCAGATAAAAATTTAACACTCAAAAGTCAATAGCATTCCTATATACAAGCAGTGAACCCACCAAGAAAGAAATAACATAAGATATACTTTTCACAGTTGCACAGACACACACACACACACACACACACACACACACACACGCATACAAACACTTAGGAATCTATTTAGCAAAGGAAGTAAAAGTACTTTACATAAAAAACTACAGCACTCTGAAAAAGGAAATTGAAAGAGATATCAGAGAATGTAAGGATATCCCGTGTTTCAGGGTAGGAAGAAGCAACATAGTGAAAATTGCTATACTTCTTATATTTCTATACAGATTTAATGCAATTCCAATCAAGATACCACTAACATACTTCAAAGAATAAGAAAGGACAATAAAGAATTTCATCTGGATCCAGAAGAGACCAAGAATAGCAAAAATAATCCTAAACAACAGGGGCAAGGTAGTGGGCATCACAATCTGCGACTTAAAACTTTATACTATAAAGCTACTGTGATAACAGTTCTCTTTTTCAGTTGGGTCTTTACCCAGTTTGTGGACCAAGGTGATACCAGTTTCCATAATAAAATCTGCGAGCACTCCCTCTCTCTCAGTATCTTTGAACAGCTTGAGAAGCATTGGTGATATATC
This sequence comes from Hystrix cristata, assembly GCA_004026905.1. Taxonomy (NCBI): domain Eukaryota; kingdom Metazoa; phylum Chordata; class Mammalia; order Rodentia; family Hystricidae; genus Hystrix; species Hystrix cristata. The sequence continues at coordinate 14,458 of PVJO010018083.1, read as the reverse complement.
ATCCTTCAAAGTTTTGTAAATTTAGCCATGAATCCACCAGGTACATGCTGTTTTTTATTCAGTAGTTTCTTTATTATTGAGTCAATTTTGTTGCTTGTGATGAGGTTGTAAAGTACATCTGTTTCTTCTTGGGTTAGTTTTGGTAGTTTGTATGTATCTATGAATCTGTCCATTTCTTGAAAATTTGGTGCATTGTTAGAATATATTATTCAAAGTAGTTAGTGACCATCTTCTGGATTTTGACTATCTCTAATGTGAATTTGTCTTTAACATTTTTAATTGCATTTATGTGAATCTTTTCTTTCTTTGTTTTAGTGAGTCTTCCTAAGAAATTGTCAGTTTTATTTATCCTTTAAAGAACCAAATTTTTGTTTAATTCATTTGTTTTTACCATTTTTTAGTCACAATTTCATTAATTTCCACTCTAGTCTTTATGATTTCCCTCCTTCATTTGAAAGGCTGTTTTTTTTTTTTTGTTTTGTTTTTTGTTTTTCCTCAAGTCTATTAAGGTTTCTCATAAGGTTATTTATTTAGCGCTGCTTGGTTTTCCTAATGTGAGCATTGATGGCACTGACTTTTCCTCTTAGAACTGCTTTCAAAGTGTTCCAAAGCTTTCATTGACTTTTACAGTAATTGTCAGTAACTTCCAGAATTTTTTAAATTTCTTCTTTGATTTCCGTGACACATTGGTTGTCTAGGATCATGTTGCTAACATTGCAGGAGCATTTTTTTTTTCCTAATGTTTCTTCTGTCATTGATTTCTATTTTCATTGTATTATGGTCAGATAGAATTCATGGAGTAATTTCAGTTTTTTTGGTATTTACTCAATCTGACTTGTTGGACTAGTATGTGTGCTATTTTGGAAAAAAGTACTATATGTTGCTGAAAAGAATCTATACTCTGTTGCAGAGGGATTGAATACTCTCCATGTATTTGTTTAGTACATGGAGTGGTTCAACTCCATGGTGTGGTTCACTGGTGTGGTTCAACTCTAAAATCTCTTTATTAGCTTTTTGTTTAGTTGATCTGTCTCTTTGGGAAAGTGGGGTGTTAAAATCCCCTACTATGTTCATGTATACCTGATTTTTTAATTTCAGCAGTATTTGTTTCATGAAATTGGTTTTTCAGTATTTGGCCCATATGTTTACCAATGTTATCTCTTCTTGGATTTTTCCTTTGAATACAATAAGACCCCACTTAATGTGGGGGATAAGGTCTAAGAAGTCCCTGTGCTAAATGAAACAGCATTAAAGTCATCTTAACACATAAATAATGGGACTAATGAAACAGAACCGAGAACAAGAAAGTCTATCAATTTTCTTTGTTTCATTACATTGCTTATACACATTTAATTGCTAACAATGATTTTAATGCACACTACATTCTTAAAAATCAAAAATATTCAAAAATAATTTATGTTTTTAAAAAGGAATGTTCTTCATTGGAAATTTTTTGGTTTTTTCTAATTAAGCGATCTAACAAGGTTTGCCTTTTCTGCTTTCATTTAACAAGCAATTGTTGACAGCAAGACTTCGCACGAATGACACTTTGTGTTGCCTTTGACCTTCTCTCGAAGTTTGGATCATTTTATATAAACCAAACTATAATTTCTGCTATAGTCACTAATTTTTTTTAGAAAACCCATTGAAAGTTCCTTTGGCTTCTCATCTTCAGAAATGCTTATTTCATCATCTTCATGCATTTGTTCTACTAAGTGTTTTTTAGAACATCATTGGAAAGATTTTCATGAGTAAGTCACTGTAATTCTTTAATGTTCTGCACATTACAAGTGTCCCATCCTGTTTCAATAGCTAGCTTTACAATTTCATCAACATCAACAATAGATCCTCTTAGGTCAACATCCTTGCTTAATTCTGCCCATACATGCTTTCATACGTTTTACAAATATTTCCAGGACACCTAATTCCAGGAAAGTTTAATGTTATCTCGAGTATCCATGATATTTAGTTTTTCCAAAAAATCTCTAATGGATTACTTATCTTCTTCATCAGTTTTATGAATCAGTTGCCTTAATGTCAGATACAGATAAAAAAGTTTTAAAATTTGGTATTATACCCTGATCCATTGGTTGGATTAAAGATGTTAACCACCTATACAGGCATGCATGTTAATAAACTGAACAAATGCAATGGATGACTTGGAGCGTTATCAATCAAATGTGTAATTTTATGTAACCATATAGTAACAAAATAGCCTTAAGCAGAGTAGCATTAAGTAGCATCTTACTGTGGTATGTAAGATGACCTTTGCCTAAACCATTTGAACTTTAAGATTCCCATGTCTAATGTTAGAATTGGCATTCCTGCTGTTTTCAGGGCCCTGATCCACGGAATGTTGTTTTCGTCTTTTCACTTTGAGTCTATGAGTATCTTCTTGGATTACATGGGATTATGGAATGCAACAGATTGTTGGATTCTGTTTTCAGTCCAGTCCTCCAGTCCATGTCTTCTGATTGGAGAGTTGAGGCCCTAAACATTGATGGATATTTTTTAGATATGTTGGTTATTTACTACTGTTGTCTTCTTATCGATTGGTATATCATTTATTTTACTTTGCCTGCTGTTATTGTTATTTATCCACTGACCTCACTAGTTCCTTCTGTGTTTTTAGGTGTGTCCAATCCATTGTCCCTATCAAGAATTTTCTTGAGCATTTTCTCTAGATCTGGTTTAGTGCACATATATCTTCAGAGCTGGACTTTTTAGGGAAATACCTTATTTCTCCATCTATTTTGTAAGATAGCTTTGTTAGGCAAATTAGTCCAGGTGGAAAGTTATTTGGTGTTAGGGCTTAAAATACTTCACTCCAAGATCTTCTGGCCTTTAGAATTTGTGTTGAGAAGTCTGCTGGAATTCTAATTGGTTTACCTTCATATTTGCTTTCTTGTTTTTCTCTGGCTGCTTTTAAAATTCTGTTTTGTTTTTTTTTTTGTTATTTTTTGTTTTTTGCTAGATATCTGTGAATTTAATGCTGATATGTCTTGGTGATCTCCTTTCATCATGATTGTTTGGTTTCTGTAAGTATCCCTTATATTTTGAAATCTTTTCTTATCTTTGGGAAATTTTCTTCAATAATTTCTGTAATCATATTGGTGAATCCATCTGTGCAGTCCTGTAGCTTTTTTCTTCCTCCAGTTATTTTTAGATCCATTTGTTGTTGTGGATGTTGTTGTTGTCATCGAGTAGCTGCTGCCTACTCTACTCCTGTTTTCTTGTTTTCTTCTTGGATTCTTGGAGCTCTTTAACATGTCATCCTTTTGTCCTCAATATCAGATACTCTGTCTTCCCATGGGTGATTTGCAGAATATTTTTTCCACGCCGTTTCTATTTCATGTAATTCTGTCTGAAATTTTTTTTAGAAGTTTCCATATCCTTGTTGAATCTGACATTCAAGATTGGAACTGTCTGGGTTAATTCTTCCAGTTTTTCGTGTATTTTCCTGAAATTCTCCACGCATGTATTGAGTGTCATTTCTGTAAACTCTTGACTGATTTCCTCTTTGAACTCATCAGTTTTCATCATCCCCTCTGAGAACTTTTCATAGATTTCTGCTCTATGGTACTTGTTTTCTTCTCCCTTTGTGACACCTAGCTCTGCCTTGGAGAAGTTAAGGGGGTTTGGAGATCTATTTCCTTGTTTCACCATTCTCCTACTTGTAGCTGTCTTTACTGTTCATATACATATATATTTAATCTGTTTTCCACATTTTCCAACTTGCTTTTCTATATGATAGTCCTTGATGTCCTTGACCCCAAGAAGGCATTTCCTAAATGAAATGGTACCCCTCACCCCTTCTGCTCTGTGAAACTGAATTGGGGTGCTGCTCCACCATCACTCACCAACCATGGGTTGCTGGTGGGTGTCTTAGGAAACAGTGGCTCGTGTTCTCACTGCTGCTGGCAACTCCATAAGAGTTTCCAGTCCCAGGTCATGTCTCTGTTTCTCCCTGAGCAGAAAAGTCAATATTCTCACTGCCTTCTTGCCAGCAGTTGCACAACCTCTCTCCACAGTACTGCGTCATTTCCGGGCTTGGACTTGAACTATGTCTTCTGTATCACTTAATCCTATTTTCTTCTCCTCTGTCAGTTCCCTCATGGTTACCACTTCACTCACCTGGCTCCTCTCCGAGCTTTTGTTTTCCAGAGTCCAGACACTTTGTCCCGGAGAAGCTGAATTACTGTCATTCACTGCTCCACCATTTTTGCTCCACATTCTATTTTAGGTCTTATATCTTTTCATTTTTCTTCAAAATCTTTGCCTAGAAAATTTTCCTTTTCCCTATGAGTCATCATTACTGGTCTTTTCATGGTTTTTGTGTCCATACATTTCTATCCTTTGTCATGCCAGGTCCATTACTTCAACTAATCAAATGAGCTGCTTTCAACAGAACTTATGTTTGCATAAGCTGCTTTGGTTTGAGGCCAAGTATGTGGTCAGGATAGTGTCAGATTTGCTTCTTCTGTGGTGAATAATGGACCTGATACCTATGGATGCCTCTCTTACTGGCCTAGGCTGTGTGGGGTCTGCAAATGCACTATTATATGAGGTGTACTTTACACTGGGTGTACAGTGTGTGTTGCACACATCTATGTATGTTGGGCTTGTCAGCTTATATGAGTCAACTCTGTGTGGGGGGATGGATGTCTGCATCAGCAGATTCACATGGACACGGCCCAGCATTATTTGGTCACATGTACATACATACACACTTTGTGGGGGCATACAGTCAATGTTTTAGGATTTTCAGGAGGCAAGGTGCCCAGGCAGACAAGCAGTCATTGCTCAAAAGCTGCAAAAATTCCCTCAAGAGCTCCAACCCATTCACTGGCTTCCAAGCAGCTTCCCAGGGTTGATAATGTGCTAAAGAGTCCGCTCGCTAATCTATTTCTCAGAGTCTTAGCAGGCAGAACACCTGAGAATGAGCTGCTCTATTTCATTTTAGGGCCATTGAAGATTAGGAAAGCCCACCTGTATGATTCCTGAGAGCTTCAGCAAGCTTATCCTTCTTGGCTTCTTCCTGGCATCGAGGATGTATAGGCAGGGCCCTTTCTTTGCTTCACAGGCACTCTGTGAGCAGAGTCACTCAGGGTGGGCTGTCTTTCTGTTTTCCAGTGCTGAGAGTCGTTGGCTGGGTCTGTCTGCCTGCGTCCTGCACCTACTGGCCATTGGTAGACATGCCTGGCTGAGTCCTGGGCAGCTGTAGGATGGAATGGGAAATATGAATGTTTCCTGTCTGTGTCTCCCATCTGAACCACTTAGGGAGGGCTGCTGGGGTGCTTCACCAGGCCATCTGGGCAGGTCAGCAGCCTCACACCCTAACACTACTTTGGTCACATGTCAAGATTTTTCATAACACCCAGCTGTGCACAGCTTCAGGGAAGTGCTGTTTATCAGCGGCTCTGGCCGAGGAGGGCAGGGTGTAGCCTTAGCTCATTCTTTAGGTCAAGGAAGCCACATGCTAAATTCCCAGCCCCACAATTTGGTGTCAGGCTTAGGAGACATGCGGGCTTCTCCAAAACTGTGCAGCACCTCATATCCACAGTATGAGTGTGAAATGTCTGAGACCTCTGCTTACTCTGCACCCATCAAGTGAGTTGCCTTCAGAGATGGGAGAGGGCACATGCTCTGTGCTTGCTTTCCTCATTTATTATGGCCATTGTCACCACAGTGTTCTTCAATGTCAATGTCAAACTCTTCCTGCACTCTTTCTGCCTTCTGCTCTCCAGGGAAGTGACTGCTCATCTTTCAGTTTTAGTCTCTTTTCTTTCAGTAAGAGATAACAGACAATGCTAACCGGCCATCTCACTCTGGTCATCAGTTTCTGGAATTTCTTACTGGAGAAATTAAATGCTTGAAAAATTATCTGTCATCATCATTACAGATTTCTGTACATATATTACAAAGCACTAAATTATACAATTTAATTTGGGTAATTTTCTAATCCCATTCATACATATTATATGTCTGTCAGTTGCATTTCATGAAGGGTTTTGCAAAACAAATGTATTGAACCAATTCATAGAACCACAATTTTCGAGAAATTCTTGTCACTTGTACACTTTATCTCTAAGTTCATGTGTTTGAGAATGTCTGTAGAAACAACTCACTTCTCAGTTTCTGCTGCTGCTGATGTAATATTAATCTCCTCTATAATACACAAATAGGTAACCCAAACCTCACTAAGTCAAAGTCCTTCATCAGAAAAGAGATATTTAACTTTATCTTCAAAACGTGATGTCCTCTTATTTGATTTTTTTCATTTGCTCTCTCAGTCTTTTGCTCTGATTTGTCACTTAGTGTATTTATTGGCCAATAGAAGTTATAATTTAACTTCATGGCTTCTTTTACATCGATATAAGTAAGTATAATGAGTAACGACAGTGTAGAGCATGCTGTGAGAGGAGGCACTCAGAATCAGCAGGATGTCTGGGGTCATGAAGATGCTCCTGCTGCTGCTGCAGTTGGGCTGTTACTTTGGTGGCGGGAGCTGTGGAAAGGTGCTGATGTGACCGACAGATTTTAGCCACTGGTTGAATGCAAAGGTTATACTCGCTGAACTTGTACGGAGGGGACATGAGGTGACAGTTCTCAGACCTTCATCTTCTGTCTTTCTTGAAGCCGATAATTCATCTGGTATAAAATATGAAACTTTTCCTTCATCTGACAGTCCAGAAGAAATTCAGAATCTTTTAACAGAAATGATCAATGAGTGGATATATAATTTACCAAAGGATACCTTCTGGAAATACTTTCCCCTACTACAAAGAATGTTTTGGGAATTTTCTGATATTTGTGAAAGTATTTGTAGAGATGCAGTTTTGAACAAGAAGCTCTTGACAAAATTACAAGCATCAAAGTTCGATGTCCTTCTTGCTGATGCCGCTTTCCCTGGTGGTGAGCTGGTGGCTGAGCTCCTGAAAATATCTTTTGTGTACACTCTCCGCTTCTCTCCTGGCTACACCTATGAAAAATATTACGCTGGACTTCTAGTTCCTCCTTCTTATGTACCTATTATTATGTCAGCACTCAGTGGTCAAATGACTTTCATGGAGAGGGTAAAAAATATGATATGCATGCTGTATTTTGACTTTTGGTTTCAGATGTTTAATGAGAAGAAGTGGGATGAGTTTTACAGTGAGATTTTTAGGTAAGTCACATTTTCTGTTGGTTTTGTGAAATCCCTCTTGTCATGTGCCTTGAAGTGAACTTGTATGCATGGCATAAGGAAGTTATATTTATTGATGAAATTATGTGTGAAAATTTCAATCTCACATCTATTGTTGAAAAACGTACAATTAGCAAAGTGAATTACAAGTCACAGCATTCCAGGTCATACAACTACAAAGTATAATACTTAGACATTCTCTAAGCAATTAAATACCTATTTTTCCATATTTTTTATATGTTATCAAATATCATTAGAAACTTCCCACTATCTTTGGATGAATACGTGCAGAATAAGAAGTACCACAACTAGTTTTGTATCATTGAGGAAATTGCTTCCTATAGCAAATCCGTTTTGTTATTTAAAATCGAAGTATTATCCATATAACCAGAATTTCTTCGGAGTTGAGATATATGGTTTTCTACCACTAATGGTTTCTCATTCTTTCATTAGGGAGTTGGCAGTTGTCTGTTGAAAAGTCCCAAAATACTTTGTAATCGGGTGACATAGATGTAACTAATCTTTATTTTTCCGTCATGTTTCTTCATTTAACAAAAGAATCAAAACTGTGGATGAGCATGTATCTATATTTTCCCATTTTTGGAAAGTTTTTAAGGTGTTACTTACCAATATCTCTACATAATAAATGTCATAAAGCTCTTAGCCTGAACAAAAGTAGTAGTAGGTACAGAAATCCACCACAATTTAAAATATATTTACAGTTTACTTGTAAAAACAGGGATGAGAGAGCAGTTGCTAAATTAAGAAAGTAGACTGAGAAGTCCTGAGAAAGCTATTTCCATTATTATTGTACTAAATTAATTCATGATTAAATCTATAGGGACTCTTTTTAGTTTCTATGAATATGAATACACAGTTCTGACATCAGAAACATCGTCCCCTAAATTCTTAACAGACATATACACACACACGTGTGCACACATACACACACACACATGCACACACAGACACTGTTTTCTTATAAAACACACGTATATGAGTTATGTCATTCATAAATTAATATACCTATTTTTTCAATGCACTGATGCTTATACATCATTAGTTCAATCACTGATTGAATTAGTCAAATGATTTTCAAAAATATTTGGCATATTAATGTGACAACTTGGTCATTTTAATATCCTTCCTATTGCCCTCCTATCCTTCTTTCCTTCTTTCTTTCCTTCCTTCTTTCCATCCTTTCCTTCTTCCAATTCTACTCCCCGTCTCTCTGTCTCTCTCTCTGTCTCTGTCTCTCTCTCTCCCTGTGTTTCTATTTCTTTCTTTCCTTGTCTTCATTGTTCCTTAGGGAGGCCCACTACATTGTCTCAGACTATGACAAAAGCAGAAATGTGGCTCATTCAATCCTATTGGGATGTGGAATATCCTCGCCCAACCTTACCAAATACTGATTTTGTTGGGGGACTCCACTGCAGACCTGCCAAACCCTTACCTAAGGTAAGAATATTTCTGCTTTTGTTTTGTTTTGGGATCTTTGGTTTCTGCAAGAATAAAAATTCACTCTTCATCCAGAGTTTTTGTTCCAAATGAGAGGGATGTGAAACATGGGGTAAAGTATCCTTCCAGAGAAACTCACATTTCTCTACTAGCACAACCATCCAAATGTCATTAGGATACAAAACTGGATAAAGAGGGCTATTTTACACAGAAGTAATTTGTAATTCAAAGGCATTAAATGCATCTAAGTAAAAAGTTGGCTATTCAAAGAACTGTCAAGCTCAAGAGAATTATAATTGGAATTACTTAATAAAAAAAGAGAAAAAAACAGTTTCTAAGTTTTGTTACTTGATCTGCTTGTAGAAGGGCAAGACTGGAAAAGGGGCACATTTAGGAAATTGTAAGATTTCAGGCAACAGATAAAAATTTAAATTAGGATTTTCAAACTTATTACCACACCTACTCATATAATAAGATGACTAACCAGAAAGTGAAATTAGAGAAAGTTAAAACAGATGAAAACCTTGAAATATCTCTGCCACTTAACCAGTGATCTAGAATTACTGTTCACTCTTAATGTTACTGCTAATTATATCGTTATCACTAATTTTGTTGGTTATCTATATCTGCCAGAGACTCGATATGTGATCTCATTCAGCAGGAACTGGAACTAAGCATTATATCATATTCTCTAGAAAACTGTAGAGAAGAGAAATCCATAGACATCTTTAAAGTAAATGAACATATACAACTTGCCCATAGAAAACACATTATTCTGTTTAAATAAGTCACACTAACAGCTTTGAAAAATATTAGAAACAAAGGAGACTTATGAATTTTAGCATTAAGAACAAGATGAATCATTAAAATCTTATTTCAAGTGTTCAGTCTCTTCACAAATTTCGTACCTTAAAACAAAGATCATTTCTTAACAATATGAATTTGAAACTGTAACAATATTTGCAGCCAAACCCACTCTTTCCTTGCTTTCATCTTGACGTCTCAGAGTTTTGCATTTCAGAGTACACCAGGGACAGATCACCTTCTTAGAATAGGTGTTTAGAGATTCCCCCAAGTGTACAGGACACCAGCGCACAGTTACCTAGCAGGGACCCAGAGATAATGTGCACTACAAGTAAAGTAATCTCCTGCTCATTCTGACCACTAGCCTCTGAAAACAGCTCCTAGATTTGAATGATAACAGAAATCAATCTACACATAGGCCAAAATAACTTATGAAGAAACACAAGAACAAAATAAATTTAAAATTCACATCAAATATTTCTGACCTATTTATGAAGAAAAATAATCCTTATACCTCTATTATATCTCCCCTTCAGAAATTTTTTCTATCTTATCATTAACACCGAAAAACAAACTTTTGAACTTATTGAATTGTTAAAATCTAGTATATATTTTTAATTCAAGTATTTTAGTTTCTTAATGGTTATATTTGCCCCCAAAATTTGGGCAGAAAGCTCCATAAAGTATATTGTTATATATGAAAGAATTCCTGATTTCTATAAAGAAAGAAAAACAGGGTTATTCGAGGTGGGTAAAACAGAATATAAGAAAAAGAAAGAATAATATTATAATGGCATTGCTTAGAATAGTACCTCTTGTTAGTAAACTGTATGAATAACTTTTGCATCCAAATGAGGACTGTGCAATCTGCCTATTAAAAAAAACAACTTTTTGCAAGAGCAAGGCCCTGAGTTCAAGCCCCAGCAACCACAAGAACAACAACAACAAAAAGAAATAAAAAAGAAAAAAGAATCTTTCTCCATGAAAATGCACATCATTTTGTCATTATTAAAGGTTCAGAAAAATTTGCTCCTTTTAAAAAAAAATTAAATTTTTGATTATTTGGAGAAAATAAAATGTATCCACCCTCTGTCTATAAAATATATCCTGACACCATCTAGACAAAACTGATTAAATTATATATATGTATCTATTACATCATTACATTGTTTTCCTGAAGAATCTTTATTAACAACAAAGCAGCCATACGTAAAGTTAGCAACAAAAGGAGAGAGAATATACATGGAAAGACCAAAGATCTCTTGTAAGATGAAAAAGGAACTAAATTTAATACAATCATTGAAAAATATAGGCTATATATTGGATGTAAATTTCAAATTTGCACAAGGGACACGTTTGAGACATACTTTACAGAAAAATATGAATGTCGTTAGGCACTGCTATCCACACGGCTGGCAGAGGGTTAGGGGGCCAGCAGTGTCCTGTGTGCGCTCAATCCTGCCGTTCCTCTGATGATGCCTGACAGGACTCGGCTTCTCTCACCTTTTGCGTAATCCATTCAATTGTTTTTGTTGTGTCATTTCTCTTTTGTGATGGAGCAAATTCTTTCTTCACAGGAAATGGAAGACTTTGTGCAGAGCTCCGGGGAACATGGCGTCGTGGTGTTTTCTCTGGGGTCGATGGTCAGTAACATGACGGAAGAAAGAGCCAACGTGATTGCTTCCGCCCTTGCGCAGATTCCACAAAAGGTGATACAGAGTGCCTCAGCACCACATGAGTTTACACTTAATCTACTAAATTCAATACAGGGTCCAGTTGCAGAAATTCCTATGTGAAAATTAGTGTTATAGCTTGAATTTATCTTAGCCAATTTAAAACCAAGTTATAATGGCTAAAAAAAGGGTTTCAATTCATAATAATTTTAAGGTCAACATCGAAATCAGAAAGACATATATTTAACAGGTTAAATGTGTGTAGTTTTGTTGCCATGATATTGTTTGCAGGCACTTGGAAATGACCAAATCCGGTGCGATCATGTGTCTCATTTCCTTGCAGAATTCCTGAGGGCACTATACACAGTAAAGATGTTTCACAAAGGGGTGAAATCTGAGTTACTACTCTCAGTAACACAAAGCAATATGCTAGTATTGGAAAGAGGCTCAAATTCATCATGCATTTTAAGATTCACATGGAATCTTAATTACCCTCCTTTTGGAATTGAGTTATTCAGTGTGCTGTTCAGGGCACTCTTTTAAGAAAGGTGGCCAGAGTTTATTAATCCTGAGTACAAGCACCATCCAGATCCCCAAAATGAGAGAAAAACAAAGGGCAGCCTGCCCTCCTGGTCTGGAGGATCCTTATATCTGAAACAAGAAGATATAAGAGAAGGGTGGAGAAGGGACGATGCTCATGTAGTGAACTCAGTACTTCAGTAAGAGGTGTCCCCCGAGGACACTGCTTCTAACCAGCCAGATTCAATCCTCCATGTAGCTGAGTAAGGAAAAGGAAAGTAAGAAAGACTCAAGCAGAAACAAGCCTGGAATATAAAAAGGGTCAATACCTCTCTCCAGAAAATATACTTTTCTATTATATAGAATACAAATTTAACTGTTAAATATTTATGAGCTACTTCTAAATTTTCTATCAGATATATTATTCTTGTTATCAGTATGCTACTTTTTAAGCTGAGATTAAGAAATTCCTCCTAACATTCTCACAGGGAATAGAAATAAAGCAAATGTAGATGATGCTTCATTCAATGTGAATGACTTGGAAATTTCCAAGACATGATGCTCCCCTGAAACTAGGAAATCCAAATGATTTGACTGTGACAAATCGTATATTCTCTGCTGTGAAGTGTGCATTGTGGTACATTTTGACAAAAATAAACGTTTGAATCAAATATAGAGACTTCCAATTTTTTGTATGTTTTCAACAGTCACACATAATTTCCCATCTTAGTGCTAAGGGTGATACTCTGAATTCATGTGGAAAACACCATTGAATTGTATTTGTCTTTGCCTTTTTTGACATTACTTAACCTTTCTTGATCTCATTTCATCATCTAATGTATGGAACAAATTTAACTAAATGCTACTTGTACTTTGTAAAATTTAGGTGTACAGTAAATTCAAGTTTGACAAGTAGAAAAAGCATTTTTTTTTCTCTAACAGGTTATTTGGGGATTTAGTGGAAAGAAACCAGGTTCCTTAGCATCCAATACTCAAGTGTATAAGTGGATACCTCAAAATGACCTTCTCGGTGAGATTCCAGAGAGGAAATAATGAAAATCTGGTACCAGTTACATTTTTTGATAATAATTCAATAGAAAGAAAGAAATAGGTACCATTTTTTACTGAAAAATTGAAAGTGAAATCCAAATGTCTCTTTGTTTATTTCTCAATCTGAAGGGAAATAATATAAAATCAATTGCATTTTATTGTAGAGTCACAATCCTTATGGTCAGAAATATTCTTTAATTTATGGTAGTTGTCTCTCAAAATGTTTCATAATTAACAAAGTTGTATGTCTGACATCCAATTCAATAAATAATGCTGCTTTATCTCCTAAAATTGGGGTATTCCAATACCACTGAGAATTATCATCTTTCATTAATCATCAATGAATCTATATTTTATTTCTTAATTTTAGTCTAATATTTATAATTGATAATGCTATTGAAATGGTCCTAATTGCAGGTCATCCTAAAACCAAAGCTTTTGTGACTCACGGAGGAGCCAACGGCGTCCCCATGGTGGGCATTCCCTTGTTTGGGGAGCAATGTGATAACATTGCTCACATGAAGGCTAAAGGAGCAGCTGTTGGGTTGGATTTCACAGCGATGTCAATAGCAGATTTGGTCAATGCCCTGAAGACCGTCATTAACGACCCTTCGTGAGTACTAAATGTTTGCTACCTATGATTTCTTGTATGTTCTGAATAAAGGTGAACTGTTCAGAGTGAATCTGCAAATGAAGCTATTCACCATTTACATAGTGTTTGATGAAAATCATTCCTACTCGATTATGACCATCATAATAACTTTTTTCATGGTTCTAGTAGGAATTTTGTGTAAAGCTCTCCCTGAGAGTTAATTGCATGACAATAATAATCTAAAGCACTCTAAAAATCAGTATGTTTTGCTCACAGTAACCAGAGAAGAAAACAATTCTGCCTTACTTTTGCATTTAACAAGCAAAAGTAGGGATGCAGACATTTATAAAAAGAACAAGAAACCAGTGTTAGGGTCAGGATACAAGAAGGGAATCTGCTGCTGTAGTTTTAATCATTAGTCCAATGATAAAATTTTAAAACTAGGTTCTGGTCATTACTAACTCATTACTATCTTTATTCACATATGTACCTAGTCTTTACCATGGACTTGCCTTCTTACTGTATGTTCTGACGCTTACTGCAAACCTGCACCCCATTTGAGAACATCTGATTATAATATAATTCAACTGTACATCTGCAAGGTACAATCTTCATTGTTCTTGCTTTGACTTTAGGAATTAATTCATTCCCATTGGTTTATTAGATATATTTATATTCCCCTAGCTTTTTTGCACATATATTTAATCTTATGTGTTCAAAAGTTTTGACAGACTAACATCTGTAAGAAATTAGTGAAGAAAATAATTTACATGTATTTTCTTTCAATTTGACCAGCCACATACACCAAAAAATGTGTGTGCTTGTATTTTCTCATTCATTCCACAAGTTCATGTCTACATAATTTTTCTTAGCTTTAAAGAGAAGGCCATGCGATTATCTACCATTCACCATGACCAGCCAATGAAGCCCCTGGACAGGGCAGTCTTCTGGATCGAGTTCGTCATGCGCCACAAAGGGGCCAAGCACCTGCGGCCACTTGCCCGGAACCTCACCTGGTACCAGTACCACTCACTGGATGTGATCGGGTTCCTGCTGGCTTGTGTGGCAACCGTTACTTTCCTTGACATAAAGTGTTGCTTGTTTTGTTTTCAAAGGTTTGTAGAGACAGAAAGTAAGAAAAAGCAGGAACAGTTCTCTTTTAGATTTAAGGCATTA
>PVJO010018082.1:0-37579 GCA_004026905.1 Hystrix cristata | reverse complement strand
ACATCTGGATCCCAAGAACCAACAGCAGTGCCCAGTAAGGCACAGGATATAATAATTTCTGAATGAATGAATGACCTTGTTAAGAGGTTGTGTTGCTCATAATGTTCGAGAAGAGAGTTCTAAAACACATTTTATTCAAATACTGCTAGACCTGGCTTTAATTAGAAGAGTACTGTATCATTATTGCTCATTGTGGTACATCTATGCCGTCTATGCACCAAATGCTCAAAATATAAATATTTTGAATAAATAGAAAATATTTTTAGACATTTCTTATTTGAAAACAGTATCAGATTTTGCCAGAAAGAGTAAGTTAGTGCAAGATTCACTATAACTCCACACTCTTGCTGCTGTTTTCAAGAATTATGAAATGTTCAAACTTACCGGAAAATAAAATGATATTAAAGTAAAATTTTATGTACACAAATGAGGCTCCTAATGATTACTTTCCTAAATTCATTTACCATCTTTCCCAGATAAAATAATTGCCCTGAATTTATATGTATTCATAAACTACATATAGTGTTGTCTTTTATCCTTCCAAATATTATGTAGCTGTATTCATTGTAGGTGCATATCATTATGCAATTTATTCATTTTTGATCTACATTATATTTGAGAACATTAGTCAAAATGATACATATAATATCTGGTCCATTTAATTGTTATGTAGAATTCATTATTCATTATGTGAATAAAAGAAAAAGTGTTTAATCATTTTCCTGTGGATGCATATTTAAGTTACTTCAAAAGTTTGCTTTTATTGACAATGCTGCAGTAAGCACACATTGAATATGCCCTTGAACGTGTGCACTAGAGTTTCTCTTGGTGTCTTTTAAGAAGTAGAATTGCTAAGTCAGCATTGTCACTAGATAGTTAGTTCCAAACGGTCTCAAAACAGGCTGACTCAGCACACTCGTAAGCATTGGGTAAGCAGTCTAAATTTCTCCAAATCCTCATCAATACGTGATATTGTTTGACTCAGATATTTTGCCTGTGATGAATATGTTTTTATTACAGTATTTTGGTCTCATTAAGTGAGTATATCTGCGGATTTATATGCATTTCTACTAAATAGTGAGATTATGCATGTTAATTGGCAACCCAATAGTATAATAATTTTTAAAAGTTTTAGGCTTTTACAAGGGTTTAGACTTACTTCTATTATACAATTTTGTGTTTATTATTCCTTTGATTTGATTCTTTTTTCTTCACATCTTTATTGAATTAGATTTTCACAATCCTCTCTCTCTTTTTTCACCTATTTCTTTGGAAGTAGTACATGCAATTATTTTTATTTTCTTTTGATTGTCATATTAACTTTAATGATTTTCACAAAATTCAAAATTACTTAACGTTTCTGTTCAAGTTTTATGTGGTTTTGTGGCGTATTTGAATCAGAAAGGATAAATTGATTTATGAACTTACAGAGACAAGTTGATCAGATATATTTCTTTTCCTATAACTTTTTTAAGCTGATGATCAGAGTCTCTATCTTTGGAACAAAATTTAAGCCTACATCTTACAGAAATATGAACTTCATAATTACTAGGAATTAGAAGTTGGTTTCATGACGTTATATGTCATTTATCTAATTAATTCTTAAATTTTATTTCAGAAAATGACGCTTTACAAAGTAAAGTTGTGGAGCTATAACTTGCATGTGAAAATGTGCTAGAAATCATAAAAAGTGTTGTGAGAAAATATCATGTGTAAAAATGCAACTTCTTCAAGAATTTGTTACAAAGCATTTCAGTATACTTGATTGGTAACATTTAGATTTACGTTTGCTCAACCCACAACCAAACAATAATTTATATATTTAGTGGTTGTGTGTGTGTGTGTGTGTGTGTGTGTATGTATACAGTGAGACTGGGTAATTTCAGTCTGCAACTCCTTCTACGGAATTAAATTCATAGAGCCAAAAGGACCCTAATCTGGTGCCTTCTTTACAGGACCACCTAACAACATACTTCAAAAAACTCATTTAGCTAAAGTTTTCCTTCAAAAATATCAAAATAGGCTTCTCCAAGTTCTTTTGGCACCACATTCTGAGGACTTTAAAGGCCAGTGGTGATGGAATAGAGAGGAATAGTCTCATAGCAGGCAAGTGACCCCATACAGCCCTAATTCTACCTCTAACAAGAGATATAATTTTAGGGCAACTTACTCTGGCTCCATGTGTCTGTTTCATTCACAGAAAAACACAGAGACTTTTACTTGCTCTGACAAATTATTGTGAAGCAGAAATGCATTCGTAGATATGAATAATGTTTTAGAAAAGTTAAATAAGAAATATAGTGAGAAGAAGAACGATGAATTCATGCTAAGTGTGTATGGTGCCTGACTATCAGGATGCAGCTTCCAGAAAAGACGCAGGCTGAAAAAGTCAGTCACGGACTGAATTACTTTGGTGGTCAAATATAGCCATATGGCATCCATAAAATCCACTTCTTTTCATATAACGTGGCTTTCCCGGGGCTTTGGGTGAAGCACTTCCTTACCTTGCATCTTAATACTGCCATTTTTTATTTTTTCTTCGAACTGTTTTCTTTTACAACATCCTTTTTACCTTTTGGTTAGTGGGTCAAAAGCTCAGAATAAATTCAGAAGCTAAAACATATTACAGCAATTAGCACCCTAGAAACTCAAACTGCTTTTTGGAAATATTCTAAAAAGATGATCTCGGCACCTTTCGTCCCCAGCTTGTTCGATAATTCACCTTCTCCTGTCCTTGGACGTGGCAGGCTCTCTGGTGCTCAAGCCGCATTGTTCCGTTGGAAGCGAGTGTGAGCAACTTGAAGATGTGAAACAAGGACGTTAGCTACATGTGAACTAGATAAACTGAGTTAGTGGGGTTTGTTCCTGGGCTGTTCTCTCTATTTTTAAATGTGATTGTACTCAGAGCTATTCTGAACATTTTAGTTAACTTCCCGCCGTCCACCTACCTATCTTATTATTAGCTACCTTCTTCAGAAATATTTTTAAAGAAGTTAAAAAGAGATGAAACAAAATGTCTTCCAAACTGCTTCCACCTCCAGCTTCAGAGGAATGCGTAGACCCTTAGCTGCTTTTATACTTCATTTCTTAGAGACAGGAACACGGAAAGCCAGATAGAGACCAGAAAATTGGTCTAGCTTGGACAGTCCTCTATATTTTAAGTCACTTTACATACTGTGGCACAGATGACAATTATCCACTCAGGGAGTATTAATGTTTAGTTCTTTGCTAGTTAAGAGAAAAATGACATTACAAATGGTACCATGGTTATAATTACATTTTGCTAAAAGTGTAAATAATTATTTGCCCTCTACTTCCTCAATCTACAAATGTTTCTCTGTTAGGCAAGTGTACATTTTGTTTCTCTGTAAACTACATCTAAGTAAAAAGCTACAAGAGAAACAGAGAACCTAGCAGAGGCCTATGAGAAGCTTGCACAAGCTTTAATTCCAGGGAGTAACCTCATCTATTTGTCTTACTCAAGCGCCCTCCCTCCCTCCCTCTCTCCCTCCCTCCCTCTCTCTCTCTTTCTCTCTTCTGTCTCTCTTTCTCTCTGTCTCTCTTTCTTTCTCTTTCTTTCTTTCTTTCTTTCTTTCTTTCTTTTTCTTTCTTTCTTTCTTTCTTTCTTTCTTTCTTTCCTTCCTTCCTTCCTTCCTTCCTTCCTTCCTTTCTTCTTTCTTCCTGCTTTCTCTGATAACTGATGCTCAAAGATTTCTAATTTTAAAATTGCACAATCCTAAGATGCTAAAGAAAATTAAAAAATGAATCTTCAGGTCATAAATTCATTTTTTGCACATACTTAATATGGGCATAGTAAAATAAGGTGCACAATTGATTGGAAAGGAGCAAAACCCTCAGAACCACGAGGTTAAATTTCTAACTCTGGCTGTTCCCATTATTTCTGAAAAATTAGTCTCTCAATTAGGAATGTGTGCCAAAGCACACTACTAGCTTTACTACTAATTGCCATACATGCTAAGAGATCTTATACTGAGGTTATACAAATCAGAATCTCAGAGAGGAGAATTCAGTTGTATTCTTTTATAAAGCTTCCCAGGCAATGATGATGTGTGTCTCTTGTTGGTTACCACGAGACCAGCTGGTCAAATTTCTTCCCACCGTGACGTTCCTGGACACTATTCCTATGTGGCTGGTCAGGACACCTGCAAGTTGTGGCACAGAGCGAGTGATGAGAGGCCTTCTACCTGCCTCATTCTGTCACATTGGGCTGTCTTATTAGACCTTAATAGCAGTTACCAATATCTGAAATGATTTAGTTTAAATATTTATCATTTATTTATGTGTTTACTTGTTTATTTTCCATCTTGCAGAAATTGCTTGTAATTTCTCTGACCTTTCTGTGTTGTTTTATACTTGTCTAGACAGTGCAGGCACAATAAACATTTGTTAGACTAACAATTGAAATTTCAATATTTTATCCACTGTGTTTTGTCAAACAATAAGCATCCTCAAGGGGATGAAATAGTCAGCAGAGTAACTTTAATATTTGCATATTTTACCTTCTCAGAGTTCATGTGCTTGATAAACATAATCAGGACTATAAACTCAAGCTTTTATAGAAATAGTAATGTAAGAGATGCAGACTATATGATATTAATACAGTTACATTAAGCATAAAAGACAAACATTCACAGCATTTGTAGTTGAACTCCCATTAGTAGGTTCTTCCTCTTTCATTGTACTGTCTTACAGGGAGCTTCTTGGTGTCTCAGGAACACAAGATTTTGAGTATTAGTAGTGCATC
The DNA here is from genome assembly GCA_004026905.1 of Hystrix cristata. Classification (NCBI taxonomy): domain Eukaryota; kingdom Metazoa; phylum Chordata; class Mammalia; order Rodentia; family Hystricidae; genus Hystrix; species Hystrix cristata. The sequence goes on along the minus strand of PVJO010018082.1, from coordinate 32,814 downwards.
TTTCAGTTGCAAATGACTGAAAATTAAAAAAAAAATTTCTTAGGTGAAAGAGGACCTCTGGGTTCACGCATTTAAACCAACAGAAAGTCAAAAACGCATAGGGACAGCTGATAATTAGGAACCTACCTCTCCCAGAAGGCATTATTTCACTCTGATTTTTGTTTATTTTCCTCACATTATAAGTAGACCTTACTTCTTTCAAATGGCAGAGGAAATGGCCAAAGACTCAGGCTACATAGCCTTTGCTTGTCTCTTATTTGGAAAACAAATACATAGCCAAAAGCGTATGGTAATTCAGCTCTACACTTAGGTCAATTAATTCTCCTCAAAAGGCAAATTTCGATGATGGCCCCTTGTGTCAGTGGACAACATCTTGTCTTATCAGTCATAGCTATATACAATATCATCTCTAAAGGGATTGAAAAATTTTTAGAAATACATGTATACTCATTCAAACCACATTATTGGAAAACTCTGGATGAGAGAAAACCAGTTTCCATTTGGGTTCTGCTGTTCTTGGAAGAGGAAATGATAAATATCTACTAGGTGAGGAAAAATGCACAAAAATTAGGGTGACTGTGAATCCTTTTTCTGGCTTACCCCTGTTATTCTGAAGTACTTGTTAATGTGCTTCGATCTGCTCAGAATCATCTTGGGTAGAACAGAACAATATATATGATCACCCCACATAAAAACCAACAACAACCAGGTTCCACATATGTATCTAACTAACTAGTATATATCTAGAAATTTGTCAGGCTATGTTTAATGATTCAAGGGAAAACCTCTTTTGTCAATAAATTTGCAATCATATGGGCTACCAATTTCTCATCAGAAAACATTGAGACCAGAAGGTATAGTAACATATTTTAAAATGTTGAGAGAAAGTCAGCAGTGACTTTTATGAGCAGGGACAATATCATTCAGAAATGAACTACTGAAGAGTCTCATCTAAAAGAAAATGAAGAATTAATTACCAGCAAGTTCTGTCTAATGAAAATGAAATGGAAGTTCTTCATGCCAGAAGGGAAATGTTACCAGAGAGAAATTCAGATCATCAAGAATGAAGGAAGAGCAATAAAACTAGCAAGTACATGTGTAAATATAATCAACTACTTTTTCTCTTAAATTCTTAAAATAATCGTAATGCTTGAATTAAAAGTTTTAACATTGGGAGATGGAATCTTTAATGTATATGTAAAATTTATAAGTGCTACTTAAGCTGATAAATATTTTCTATGTAAATTGCTGATAAATACTTTCTATGTAGGATATCTATAATGTTATACGGCTATGAAATTAAAACAGAGTATTAAAAAATAATTCAAATGACTTAAAACGAAATACAGAATAGAAAGATAGTAAGTGAAAAGCAGGAGGAACATAGAAAACAAAGAAGTAAATTATAAATCCTAATATAACAACAACATTAAATAATAGTCTGACCATAGAAAGTAAAAGACAGAGATTCTCAGAATGGATTTTCAAATACGATCTGTTTATAAGAGACTCATTTGAAATACAGAGGTCTAAGTGAGTTAAGAGTAAAAGGATCAAAAAATATATCATGCAAACACTAACCAAAAGACAACTGAAGTGGTTATATTTATATCAGAGAAACAGAACTTCACAGCAAAGAAAATGATCAAGGAGAGGAAGAGATATTGAATAATAATTTTAAAAAATATTAATTTGCCAAGAAGACATAGTGTGATAGTTAAGCTGCATGGTCAACAAAACTGAAATTCACTGTATATTTCTATCACTCAGTGTAGTTTGAGTATGCAATATGGAGCCTTTTCAGACTGGTTTCTTTCACTTAGCATATATACTTAAGCCTCTCCTTGTCTTCTCAAAGTTTGATAGCTCTTTTACTACTTGATGATATTCCATAGCATGAATAGATCAGTTTATTTATCCAGTCACCTAATGAAGATAATTTTGATTGTTTTCAATTATTAGAAATATGGATAATGTTTCTATAAAGATTCATGTGCAGGATTTTATTTGGACATATTTCCAAATCACCGAAATACCTAGGGGCATAATTGTTGATGCATGTAAAGATTGTATTTAGCTTCTAAGAAATTGCCTAACTGTTTTCCAGTGTCTGTACTATTTTGCACTCCCACAAGCAATAAGAAATTTTGTTGTTCCAAATCCTCAACATTTGGTATTGTTGATATTTTGAATTTTATTTATTCTCATAGATGCGGAGTAATATAAAATTAACTTTTTGATGTACAGTTCTATGTATTTTATCACATTCATCAATTTGTCTAACCACAGCAATCATGATAGAAAAACAATTCTATAATTACCACCAAACTCCCTTATACTTCCTCTTGAATCTGAAGATCCTTTTCTAATTTATTTTTGGAAGTGAGATTGACTCAGGATTTTTGGATGATCTACATCCCCAGACCTTTTAAATTTTTTATTATTTTTTTATTTTGAGACAGATTTGCTAAACTGCTAAGCTGCCCAGGCTGTGCTTGAATTTATCATTGTCTTGCTTTAGCTTCTCAGAGTGCTGGGATTACAGGTGTGCATCACCACACCCCGCCCTTTTGTAATTTTTGGCAACCATCGACATATTCTCTATTGTTATTCTTTTAAGCTTGTCAAGATTGTGAAATAAGTGGAACTAAATAGGATGTATACATTTAAGCCTGACTTCTTTCACTAAGAGTGATGAATTTGAGAATAATTCAGGTATTGCAAATATCAGTAATTTGTTCCTTTTTATTTGTAAGTAACATTCTATCGTATAAATGTATCACAATTTGTCTATCCATTTGCCTAACGAAGGGCATTTGGACTGTTTCCAGTTATTGCTACTTCAAATGAAAATTCTATGTGGTCTGGAATGAAGAAGTTTTCAAATTTCGTTAATATTACTTCATATTTTCTACGGTAAATATGTAGAAGTGTGATCCCAGTGATATACATTTAACTTTACATGAAACCATCAGAATACTTTCCAGAATGTCCATACCATTTTGCAATTCTACTAGCATTGAGTGACAGCTCCATTTCCTCTGTGTCCTCACCAGAATTTGGTATTGTCCACTTTTATAAAAAAAGTCATTCTAACAAGAGTAGGGTGATATTTTATCATGTCCTCTCTGTATCCTTTTTGACAATATGGTAAAGTCAAAATAAACGGTGAATTTCAATTTTTAAAAATATACTGCAGTAAAAGAAACGTTGCTATTAATCTCTCTCAAAATACTCACTCTTGATTCAAACACATTTATCCAATCATTCCTGCCAGTTTTTGAAGAAGTTCTGGAAATCTCTTTCATGAGTGCCTTTATGAAATATGATAAAAAATATGGTGACTGCTGCTGCCAAATGCCAGCCAACAGAAAAGCAATCTTGTAAAAAAACATCATAGTCTGTCCTAGTCAACCTCATTAATGTATCCAGTACCATGCAATTTCTGGCACTTTCCAGAAGTTGAGGAAAGGTTTTGAATTGATTCAGACATTAAAGCAGACATAACAGTGCAACTAAAGACCTTCACAGAAAAAGATTTCCAGAACTGCTTCAGAATGTGGCAAGAACCATAGAATAATTGTGCTCAAAGAAAGGGGCAATATTTTAAGGACGAATAATGGCAATGTGTCTTTTGTTGTAATATTTCGTTAAATTTAAATATTCAATGTAATTTGTGTTCTCATCTCACAAACAATAAAAAGATCAATGACTTGTAGGGGCTAGGACTGTAGAGAAGAGATAAATAGGTAGAGCACAGGGGATCTTGAGGGAAATGAAAGCAGAATACAATATTGTAATGGTGGATACATGGCAGTATGCATCTGGCAAAATCTATAAAACAGTACAAAGAGTGAGTTCAATGTAAACTATGAACTTTACTTAAAATATATTAGTATTGGCTCATTAACTGTAACAAATGTACCACGCTAATGAAAGACATTAATAACAAGAGAACATGAGAATAGTCTATAAAGGAACAGAAGTATATAAGAATTCTCTCTACGTTCTAATTCAGTATTTCTGTACAATCCTGGTTAATATTTCAAGTAGACCAAAGCAGCAAATGCTCCTGTTGTTTCCAACAGACTGAGCCATTCAATTGTATTTCCTTTTCAGAAACCCTCTTTTTAAACTTTATAAGCTCTTTTAAAATAGCAACTGCTTTCTGAGAGTTTTTGAGATAACCTGAGCTATTGTTCAACTATGCTTACTATCCTCCATATTTTTATTGGTGGTATTTCATTGGTATGACAACATATCTACATTAATATATAATAAACATCTTCTTAAGTACTGGTCAGTTTTTTGTGATTTGGCATAGCTACACTATTATGATAAATTACCTAAAACAAGTTCAACCTGGTAACTATAAAAAAGGTTACATTGTTCTTCAATTATCCTTTTAATCAATCTCCCAGGGTAATCATTCTGCCTAAAATATGTTTCTCAATACTAATTTCATTATCTTGTGTTATTCTCATCACTAATCATTAGAGTGTGATTCTCCATATTCTTAACAACTCTTACTTTAACTTAAATGGGTGATTAGACTCAATATGCAGGATATTACCTGCACAGTGGTCTTGATAATATATTCTTCATCATAACTACCTTCACTTCATCCTACTAATAAATGTTAAAAAAGAAATAAGCTCTCTATTAAACCTTCCCACAGTAAATCAAATACCTAAGTGAATATTACTTAAAAAAATACAGTAATAAGGGACTTTCTTTCTTGTACACCAAGAAAACCCTATTGTAAAACTTAGCCATACAGAAGATACTTTCAAAGTTATAGCAGAGAACATCTTTTCAAAGTGCTGGCAAAGCACTTAAGGGTAATATGTTACAGATATGGTGGTTTGTTTGTTTTAAAGATGCAGTGCCAGTTATGGAAAGTAGAATGCTCCTGTGGCTTTCTTGTTTGTTTGTTTTGCTTTGCTAGGCTCCATCTTAGTAGTCCTCAGTGAAGCGTTCCTGTTTCACACCACCTGGGGACAACCGAAGGAATTTCAATTATCTGTGAGGTACTACTGCAGTACATAAGTTCTTCCTTAACCCTCAACTTCTATATTACAATATGTGAGAGAACTTCATTTACATCTGTCACTTACACAAGGTTTTCCTCTTATCAAATAGTGTTGTCCTCATATTCTCTCCAGTATTTAAACTATGTTTATAGTAATCAGTAGACTTTGCTTAAGTTTTGAGAAAATGCAATCTGGGCAAGCTTACTGGTATGCAATCTTAATTTATATTGTGCAGCAAAACTAGAATCAGTTCTCAAGGTGAAACAAAACAGAAGCTGCATCTTGATACTTTCATGTGTGTTTATTGACTATAGTTAATAATTTAATTGATTGACTCTTAATATCGCCATGTGTGCTTTAGGTCATAAAAGTTATAAGGAAACGTTTTCTCAATATGAAACATTTTAAAAATTATTTGTTTCTATTTCATTTCTTTCTTATTTAAATCATCTTTTAACTGAAATGTAAAAACATGAGTCGCATATATTTGTGGGGTATCATATGATGTTTTGATACATGCATGGATTGTGCAATGTTTAAATCTAGAATCCGTCTGCCCAATTATCTTTTTTTTTTTTTTTTTTTTTTTTTTTTTTTTTTTTTTTTTTTTTTTTTTTTTTTTTTTTTTTTTTTTTTGGTGCTGGGGATCAAACTCAGGTCCTTGTGCTTGCAAGGCAAGTGGTCTAACCACTGTGCTAAATCCCCAGCCACAATTATCATTTTTTAATGTACACACAGTAGAACTCATTCTTTGGGGGATCCAGTTCTATGATTTGACAATTGCACAGAGAACTGTGGACTCACCATCATGACCATGACACAGAACATTTTTATCATCTCCCAAATTTCCTTTCTCTGCTCCTTCACAGTACCATTCACAACCTCTGCAAAATGACTTTTGAAATAGTTTAAAATAATAAGAGTTTGAGGAAGTCAACACTGGATAAATTGTTTCATTAAACGAATGTTTCCAGTCTCTTCAGATCTTCTCAGGCAGAAAAATAAAGGATGTGCATTTTATGCTATTATAAAACTAACATACTATACATAAATAATATAAAAAGAAGTGGAAAGAAAGATGACACACTTTCACTCACTGAAATATTACATTTGATCTTACAGAAACTTGCCCACATCCTTCCTTCCCTGAGGAGAGTAAGAATATGCTATTTCCTTTAAAACTAGATCCTCTCCAACTGCTTACCAGTCAGTGATTGTGATGGTGCAAAGAAAAAAAAATATATATTTATCTCCCACCATTCTTTGTCACAATGTCTTATAAGAGTTTAAGCAGCAGACTTCCTGAAGCAAGACTTATCACTTTAGGGTTATTTCCATGTGACCTGTGGAGAATACTCATGAATAGGAGGAGAAGGCATGTGGCTTTCTCTGCTGTAGGGCTGAACTCTTCAGCGTGAGACTCGAAGGCAGTCCTGAGTGTTGTGAAGTAATCATTAAGTTACACGCTTGTCATTTCTTGTACATTCACTCAGAACTAATGCACATCACTTTTTCCAATTATAATCATTCCACCATTTAACAAGCACAAAAGCCCTTAGATTCCAATTTGCCACTGATGCCTCGCTCTCACTTGCTTATTTCTTGGCATTTCGGACTTGCTAGGTTGTGTACGGCTCCAATAATACGGAGCGTTCTCTTTTCCTGAAACAAACTTGCCAACAAAGTCCACAACAACAGCTGGTCTCACATTAGAGGGCAAGCCATTTTCACTATTATGGTAATTTTTCTGTTCTTGTGATTCTTTTCTGCAGTTGTAAGTACATGTTATTTCTTAGTTTCCTTATCATCAAAGCTAAACATAATCCACACAGTGATATGCTATATATGTTCCCATCTGGGCTTCTCTGCTGGTCACATCAAACTTCCTTGGTATATGCCTCCCTTCATTTAGTTTCTCAAATCTGTGTCTGTCTTCCCAAGCAGGCATACACAAACGAGCAATCACTCGGCTTGAGAAACATCATTGTCTTCATACTTTGTTAACTTCTGCTTCCTTCGGTGAATATTAATATGCTGGAATGAGCTGTGAGACATGCTAGCTTTGGATACGCAGCCTTAAACATGAGCTACATATAAGAGGAAATTGGTATTTTCATTTGCTGCACATGCTTTAATGATATTAAGCAATCTAATATGGTGCATACACCAGATTTCAGTAATGCTTCTCTTGAGAATTTCAAACGGTAATGGCAATTTAAAATGACAGCCCTACATTTATATAGCTCCTTTCATCTCAGAGGTCTTTACACTTTATAAAGTTATATGGAGCAATCATTTCACTACCCACCACAGAAATTCTGCCACCTCTAGGGCAAATCTGAGCTTCCTTTCAAAATCGACTCAACATTACAGATAATTATGACAAGAGGCAAAAAGCAGTACAGTCAATGAAAACCGAATAGGGAATACAAAAGGGTAAAATAATTTCCAAAAGAAATGTTAGCCAAAAGGTAAGAACCAAGCAAACAAATAAACAATTCCCCGAGGTTATTTACTAACCACCAGAGCACAGAACTGTGAACTCCCACGCCAGCCACTAGAGAGCATGTCAGAGATACAAATTTAAGGCTAATTCTCTGAAGGCTGAGTTTAGAATAGAGAAAGTAAAATTAAGAAAAAAAAAAAAAAAAAAAGGAAGGGGTTTTATAGGAAAAGAATGCATCCAGTGTTAAGATTCTGAAAAAATGTCATATTTTTCTCTCTTGTCAAAATACTACCAATTTCCCTCTAGTTCCACTTACAATTAGCAATGAATGCTGATTTGCAAACATACGCGCGTGTGTGTATACACAGACTAACTTTGACACCTCAAACTTGTGAAAATTATTTGACACCCCAAACTTGAAATAAATCATTATTTATTTAAATTAAATTATTTAATATTAGTTTAAAGGTATTTTGAAAGGGTTTGAGGGCATCTATGATTGCTTGATGCAGTGTATTTAGAGATTATATAGAGACTTTGACAAATTTACGTTTAGGTATGTGTACATGAACATACACTTAACATACTTAGAGTTACTTGGGCCATGTTTAGCAGAAGACAAAGTACATTTCAACTATGTATCAATATCAGGAATACTCAAACAAAGAGTTACCACAACCAGAGCTAAAATTATCCAAATTGCAATACCTCCCTTCTCTTGACTCCTTCTTCATACCTGGCAATGCCACTTTTGCTACTTTTCCCACATTCTCAAAACCCTAAAACCAAACATTCCCACATTAAATAGAACCACTCTAGCTATTGGAGTAAGAAGTCTTCTAAATCCAGACTCTCTTGGATCTTAAATGCTGTCCAGAGACAGGTGGGTGTTTTCTCCTTTGTCCTCCACCACCTTTTCTTCCTTGTGGCTGATCTGTTATACTTTGGACATTATTGAAAAATTTAGGTAACTATGAGTGAAAATGGACTCACTTGTGATTTTTAATTTCTTGATAAATTTTGTACATTTACAGGGATATTTTAGGATTTAAGATATTCATAATTACATAATTAACAGCTGGGCGAACAATGTCCTTTTAATAATTTTGTTATATAGGGAATACTTTTTATTTAAACATAATTTCTTTGATTTAAGAAATCAAAAAATGAATATATCTGTTGAAAAGAAACCTAAAAAAGACAAGTAAAGACAAGCAACAAAGGACACATAACCCTATCTTCTACAAATAATCACTTTTACTACCCCAGAGAAAAATCTTCTTCCTCCATCCCTTTCTCAAGTTCATATAAATTTTTCAGCTTTGGGCATATATTTGTTATGGTTTATAACTAGATGTCCCCCCAAAGCCTCATGCATTCATAGCTGGGGCATTCAGAAGATGGATTACCAGGTGTTACGGCTAACTCGCTGATGAGGCGGGCACTGGTCGGGGAGGCGGGTCACCAATGGCATGAGCGCCCTTTCCCACTCTTCCCTTCACACTTCTGCTTTCTGGCTGCCATGATATGAGCAGCTCTGCTTTGCCCAGAACCTTCCACCACACCCTTAACCATGCAATGACTGAAACTTCTAAACCATGCGCCAAAATAAATGCTGCTCCTTTAAGTCATAGATACGCTACAACAAACTCTCTGGATAACATACATAAAGCTCTGATCTGTAGCATTTGCAGCTTCTGTGTTACAAACTCACCACAGCTGATCTCGAGCTGCCCATGTAAAGTCACTGAAGGAGAGGGTGGAAGAGGAGGGTGCAGCTGACCGTCATGTGTGGGAAGAAGTCGGCGGCAGCGCCACACCAAACCCACGCACTGCGGGTTGCTCTCACCAAGCAATATTTCGAGAACATCTCCTGCCAGTGAAAGGTACCTTTGAATAATCAGTTTAAGGCTGTGCTCTATTTTATTTTATGGATATAGCATATTGGATTTGATTAATTTCCTTTTGTCTAGTTTTTTGCTTTATAATAAACACAGTGATGAATCTTTTACAAATTATTATAGACATTCTCATTTTCAAGGGGCCAATTATAATAACCTTTTACCAACTAAGGAAGATGGAAGAAGAAAAAAAGTGCCAGGGAACTTGGAATTCTAGTTGCTTTAGACTGCAGATGAAAACCACTTAAGGAAGCTACAAAGGCCTGGTGAGTGTACTTAAACAAAAGAAGCAGGCTGGGTAGGAATTTCGGCAAACTGAAACATGCGTGCTCCACTGTAGAGGAAGTATAGGCCGTATATTGCCAGGTATCATTTTTGAAAGGAAACCTCCTGAACACTGTAGAAGCACCTCACTAGATCAGACAAAGCCTATGACGCTTCTGTCCATAGAAGCCGCTGCTGGTGGCTTCCCTTAGGGGGAAGCTCAAGACTTTACTCCTCCATGTATTTAATCCCTGTAAGGAAAAAAAAAATGTTTCTACTTCACCTATTTATTTTGTAACAATTCATGGTGTATTTTTTATATTAAGATCCAAGGTGTGTTTCTAAGATCATGGTTTTCACATTGTAGTATAGTAGAAAGATTAGCAAGTATTAAAACCTAGGTGTCTTTTAGAATTGGCACACTTTCTTTTCTCTTTAGGTGATATTGGAGTGTTTTATTAGCGTCACCTGGTACCTATTTTGCTCCATGATATTTTGTGCCTTATTGGGCTGTCAAGAATGTCACACCTAAGCCTGGTGGATGGTGGTTCACACATGTAAACCCAGAACTCTGGGAGGCTGAGGCTGGAGGATTATAAAGTTGAACCCAGCCTGGGCAACTTACCAACTTGAGCTTGTCTCAAAATTTAAAAAAAAATCTTAAATTAAAAAGAGTTACAGACATAGTTCAGTATGAAGGCCCTGAGTTCAATCCCTAGTACAAAAAATGGTCATTCCTTGCTGACAAGAACCCAAGAAATGCTGATCTATCTAAGTCAAAAAATTGATATAAACATGATTTCCGCTGGTATTTCACATCTTGGTTTCCCAAGATAGGGAGAGGAGTGTTGATGTTTACTTGAATCCCCATATACAGTCGTCTAATTAAAAATATTATTTTGAATTATTTGTACAGGCGAATTAAATTCCTAGCATGCTTCATTCAATTGGAATGAAGTGCAGCAAGTAATATCTGTAGGGAACTATTTTATTCTTCTTTGGAAACAAAACACCAGTAGCATGAGAACAGAGACATCCACCAACCTCAGCAGTATCCAGCTTTAACTATACTTCAGGATTAATGCCAAACATTTTAATGTACTTTTTCTGGGCAGCAGTTGCCTGCTTTGAACCTTCTGTTATCAACTATCCTTCATAGTAAGGCAGAGATTGCAGCAGGTACTTCTCAGGGTGTGTGTTTCTAAACTTGGCCAAAGAGCTAAGTTTAATGCTGTCATTCTAAGTTTCTCTAGTGTTTCCCCGGGTTTGATAAACAACTTTGTAATAGGTCCAAATTTGTAAAGGCTCAAAAAAGAACCTAGGGTTCTTCTGTCATAGGCTAACGAGGTCAAAAGACTAGATTCTTGTTTAGTCTACTATCAACTGGACAAAAAGCTTTATGAATTTAAGTTTCTCACTCTATAAAATGGAAAGATGATAAGTACTGTAATTCCGCACAGAGAGGTTTGTGAGGACCAAATGAGTCAACGCGTGTGGAAATACTTTGCAACTTTAATTCCTTCCTAAACGTGAGACAATTTCGTTACTGAGGACCAGAGTAGGAAGAGCAGGGGGAAAGATGTCAGGAACCGAAATTAAATGAAGGGAAGCTGTTACTTGCCCACAGCATTACTCCAAACTTGCAGAGAGAGATTTGGTGGATGATTGAGCACAGAAGTGGCAAGAGGAAGGGCAACAAAGAAGAAGCAAACTAAGCCCGATGCCAAAGATGGGCACTGAAAAACTTCACATTAGCCCACAGTCACATATTTTTACAGTCTAAATGATTTATATATTCCCTCCAAATATCAAGGGGCCTCCAAAATCCATTACTCTCAAGTTAGTTAAAAATCCCAGGCTTGTTTTATATCTTAAGTTTTTCAGCCTTGAACTTTATTGTGTATAAGAAATTTCTGTGAATTTACCAAAATTGCACATTTTTGAGGTCTACCTCAGAATTTTGAATCAAAACATCTGAGCAGAGCAAATGAAACTGCAGCATCATTTCATAATATCGAGCTCTAAAAGATGCAGTTTCATTTGTTCTGCTCAGATGTTTTGATTCAAAATTCTGAGGTAGACCTCAAAAAGGGGCTTCCTGGCATATCTACAGTTGGTGCTGCCTGGGTGGGTCCTTCAATGCAATGGTGGGAAAGTGTGCAGAGAACACTCAGTACAATTCACTTGTAAGCAGAAATTTGCTAGAGACGCTGCTGTGTTCAGACACACATAGGAAGCCTTAGTTTAACATCAAATAGATTTCAAAAGAACCTTAAATTATTATCATATAATTTTCCTTTTGCCCAATAACGCTGCCAAAAAACATGCCCCCTCCCAGCTATGCTACTGCTTAGGGTTTGCTTAGGAGAAAGTAAAACTTGAAAGTTTTACTTTTGGATGGTCAGGAGGATTGTAAGAGCATCAAACATAAGAAACTGCAGAGTGCCGCATACTGTTGCTTAACAGTCCCCAACTTGTTTGTGCCTTCATCCAGCTCATGATTTCTTGTGTCTGTGCTTTTGAAAAGCCTCCTCTGATTAAACTCAGTTTAGCCATGTGGTTGTTTGGGCTGGAGGGACACTGGGAAATTGACATAGGCAGAGAAGTAAAATGTGTTTTGCATTGAAGCATAACCTCCAGAGATCATGACTATGTGTATAAACCTCAACAAACTTGCTAGTCCGCACGCAACTGGCCCCTCCCCATCCGCAAATTTGATAGCTTGCACCAGCAGCCAGACGCAGTATTTAGGTTTCTGATACCAACCAGTTCCAGGCTAGCCAACGACACATGGCCTAACTGTGCAAGGTCGGAAGCCCACAGCAGACATGGTGATTCGGAACCTAAGTGAGTGGTTAGCTGCATTAATCAGCTATCTCATTGTTGCACACAGTACCAGACATTCATAGCTTAAGGAGGAAAGGTTTAATGTAGTTGACAATTCGGAAGGATTCAGTCCATAGTCAGATGGGTCCAAGGCAGGAACATCATGGTGGGATGGTGTGGCAGAGCCAGAGAGGAGCTGGGGACCCATCTTCACACTTCCATGATCCTCCCAGACACACCCAGGAGTTTGCTTTACTAATCTGCTACTAATCTGCTAGGAGTTTCTTAATCCAATAAAATTGACATACCAGAATAATGGTTAAATTAGCCAAGGCATAAGGAAGGTTTGGAGGGAACCTGCTCAGAGATTGGAATTTACACTCTGAAGGTATGAAACTGACAGCAGAAGGCATACAGCAGAATCTTAAGAAAAATCTTCATTTATTTTAAGAAGTGAGTGGCAGAAAAATGAACAGCAAATTGCAGCATCTTGAGGAATAGAAAGCAGCAAAGAGAACTAGGATGAGATTGTCACAGACAACAGGAAAGAAGAGACCTCCAAGAAACAGGGCAGAAGGTATCAAATGTTCAGAGTACCTAAAATTATTATGAGAACAGACCTGTGGTGTGAGTAGTTTAAATTGATAGGCACTGGAAAAATGATAAATTGACTCTGAAGAAGAATTCACCCATAGAGTGGCAACTGCCTTTTGAAGAAACAGGCAAAAGTAGGTAAGAGGAAGAGAAATTATTTGTAAATATTTGGAAAGGTCAATACATTTTTTATTAACAATCTGATGCCTCATTAAATGTGTCTTTACCATCCAAAGGGAAAAACTCAAGTTAAAGGTGTAATTTTTCTCTGTTATTCGACATCTTTATTAAGGTTAAATTATCTTTGATATCATTTCTGAGAAATCTTCAGAAATCAAATACATACTCTCTTGTATATTATGTATTTGCTGCTGCTCCTTCCAAGTCTCTAAGGTGCTGGGAGAAGTTGCTTGTTTGGCTGGCCAATTTAACAAAACCAAACTATGGGGATAAAAAAGAGAACAGACAGTAGAATATTCCTTGATCTCTAATGGAAATGAAGACAATTTGGAAATCAGCACAAGGGTGAATGAGCTACGACTGAATTGTGAATTTGGAAAAAAATACATGTGAAAATTAAATGCACACAGGGCAAAAAACTAAAAACCAAGCAAATTTGTACAGCTGAATCCTGGACATGACTAGGAATTAAAACTACTGGGTCCCTCAGAAGATAGGAATTAACACAAATTGGGAGTATGTTGTGAAGTCTGTCGAAGAAGCAATTAAGTTCTCTAATCTTTTATACCCACTCAGCCAAGGTATACTCCTCTCAGATTATTCTAAACTTTCACTGCAATAATTAAACATGATTTAAATCGAGAAGTCTTACCAAAGCAAAGACAACGTGTGATAGTTCAGTCATTCAATATTGAGATCATTACCCACCTTCTTTTTTTTTTTTTAACTCCCCTTATTCTATGTGGCTTTAAAAACATTGCAGTTTTGAGTATTTGTGTGTTCTTTATGCACCTAACCCAGAGTCAAGGACTAGAATAATTTTTATCTAAAATAAATTATCCATTGGTTTCAGGACCTGCCAAAAGAGAAACGTTGGAGGGAGAATTCGGAACTGTGTCTCCATGGATATCAAGAGAGATAACATAGTATTTTGTATTCTAAGCTAGTGAAGTTGGACTTACATGTTTTACTCTACCTTTCATGTTTTGGGGAATTTATTAAAAGATTAGGCAGTTGTCCGTGGATCTGAAGGCAAGCACTGCCTTTTCAACTTGGATTTTACAGGATGTAGCACAGTACACTATCAAGTTCATACTTAACAAAGGTGCTAGAATGAGAGAGGGAAATGGCTGTATTTTGTCATATTATTTGATCATAGTATCTTTGCTGTATTCATAAACAAAAAGCTTGTAACATATTTCTCAACAATTCTAATTGTGAATACTTAAAGTGTTTATTATCATGTGACAAGTTTTCACATCAAAATATCTGAATTGGAGCCTCACAACTGTGGGACCTTAGACAAGTCATTTCGTCTCATTTTTTCTCACTGGTAGTATGAGAAAAATATTATGTTATTCACAATTTTTTTAAAGAATTAAATAAGATCCATATAAATTCCTTAAAATACTGCCTAGAAGATAAACTGTTATTCCTTCATCAAATTTAAAAATAATATATATCATGGAATTGCTCTATTTCTAAATGTTCGTAGAGCTTTATCTAGTAGGAATATTTTTAGAATCCTTTTAAACAGTCAAACATATTGTGTCATCTAAAGTCTAAATGTTTCATTATGTCCATATAAGTGGACATTTTCTTAACTCTGAAGAAGTTATATGGCTTTGTAAGCATAAAAAATAGTCTTAGGTCACATTGAGTGATTCCAAGTCCAAAGGTCACATTGAGTGATTCCAAGTCCAAACGTGTGGGAAAAAAACAAAACAAAACAAAAGTAGCTCATGTCTACCTGTGCAACATAATCGGTTTATGCTGTATTGAAATATCAATTTAGAAATGCCACTTTCCTTGAGCAGCAAGTAATTATCTGGAAGAAACATATTTTGTCACTACCCATGCCTGATACCAGGCAGCAAATCTTTAGTCCCTGGCACATGATCCCATGTTTCCTTACAAATTGTGCTGCTGAGAAGTACTATACCTTAGCACTTTTAAATAAGATCTTGACACCTGTGTCATTGTGCAGGCTCAGATCTGCACGGCAGGATTTTTTTCCCCTTAATTTAAACGCACTATTTTTCATCAAATGACAAGCATATATTATGGCTCTCCGTTCTAACCAAGACTCTAAAGGCTATTTCAATTTGACTAGAGTGGTTTTCTGCCAAATGGCTACTCTAAGTTACACTGTGCACATTACCCACCAGAAAGCACAGAGTTGATGAGAGTGCACCGTCAACTACCCTGCACATCGATATGGGGGTTATTTGATTTGAAATTGGATTCTAGCCTTCCTTGATCTGCTGTGTAAATGGAGAAGCATGTGTTGAAGAAATCCTTACAAAGTTTATGAAGAATGTGATGTACTTTCCCCCTCTAGAGTTTATCTTCTCCTTTGTTTGAATCCAGCACAAGTTCTCATCTCAGTGATAAATATTCAAAGGTAAAAGTAGAATTTTTTTTAATAGAAAGAAAATTTAGGAAAAATTATTCTACACATGAATTTCTTCTGTGATATGAATTGCGTGCTAGTTGCAGACTTTCATAGCAGAGCAGCTTTGTGACCCTTCCTTAAACATTTAAGACTTAGTTCAGAAGTTCATTGAGTATGATGAGACATGATTCTTAAGTATGGAGGCTTCAAAAAATCTTCTAAATATATAATATTCTCAGCGAGACATGTCAGTCATTGTCAAGATGAAAGTCGTTTAAATGCTAAGTTCCTGGTAAACTGTGTCTATATTGTAGGGCTCTATTCACAAAGCAATACCTTAGCTGTATGTGTAGCGCATACAAAAATACATGGTTTTATTATGGGACACACTGAACACTGAATATTGTGATGTGAGGTTGGGAGAGAGGGAGTTTGCTATGCAAGTTACATGCTTATCACCAGTACGTGGATGGCCCTAAGGGCAGCATAGCGAACTTCAGAGAAAACATATTAAATGGGCATGGGGGAAGCATCCTTTTGACCCACATAAAAGGGCCTTTGTGTGGATCTCATGAGCACAAGATTTTATTTTCAAGTGAATAAAGATGTGCAGTTTCTCTAGAATCAAAGGTAGACTGGCAACACTTTCAGTAAATGGCAAAATAATTATGAGTGTATTTGGTATTCAGCGTAAAACATTCATCACTTTGAATGGTTTTGGCATCAAGGCAGTTGTAATAGGCAATCCCACAAGAATCCCTTTGTAATTTAACATTAATTGATGTTCCTTATTGTAATGGCAGTTGATAAGTTAAGAGACACTGAATTGAAGAAAGAAAACAAAATGCTCTGCCAGTCCTTTCTAGCTCTGACAGTGACTGGATACAAATTTGCTGTAAAATAAAGCAGACAGATACTGTGTCTGATTTTCTAAGATTAAGATTCTAGATTGGTTGTATGTGTTTGTGCTTTAATGCTTATGAGTATATATAACTGCTGAGGATTAAGATCTAGCATCTAGCAGAGAAGACTTAACAGTTTCTAAACTTTTTAATTACTTTTCTTCTTATTGTATGTAGATTAGACTGATTATACATGGCCCCAATTCTCCAGTCCTTTCACAGTCTACCCTTTGATGAGTTTGTAGCTAGACTCCCCTCAGGGGCTTAAATCTATTTCCCAATCTCTTGAGTCTAGACTGGCCTGAGAACTCTGGCCAGCAGCATGTGGACAGAAATGACATCCGCCCTACGAAGTCTAGTCTTTTATTGGCTCTCTTGAAGCCCTGCGCTGCTGCCGCGCGTCTGTCCTGAATTATCCGGCTGGAGGGCAGAGCAGAGACGAACTGTCCCAGATGGTGACATCCTGAACTAACCAACCTCTCTTGCTGAGTGTCTGGGCAGAGTCAATGGAGGTTCACGCAAACAAGAAAACCTCTCCTTGGACCATACCTGAATTACCAATTTCCAGAACAGTGATCTAAAAATTATCACTGTTGGAATCCGCTAAGTTTTGTGGTGGTTTGTGTTGCAGCACTAGCTAATTTCCGACATGGTAGATTAAAGAGTATTTGATTAAGAAAAACAAAGCTCAAATTCTAATTTTCGTAATGTTGAGCTTCTACTGTAAATCTAATACTCTGGCCTTACGGATACTTGGCCTCTTCATGTATTGCGCTTGCAACCTTAGCTTTAGGCTGAGAATGCCTTTCCCACAAATCCATACTGGGTACATCCATCCAGGCCCAGGTCACATACTCTTCCAGTAAGAAGATTTGAATGATTTCCTCATCCTATTCCTCAGAACTTTCTTGAATTTTAGCGTTACCTGTACAGTTCCACTTAGAGCTTCTCCCCTTGCTTTTGATTTAATATGAGTGATTTTCCATCCTCTCAAAAAGCAGAGGTGGCATCTTACCCATTTTTGTAACCCTCAAATTACCTTTAGTATCTTGACAAATGAAGCAGTCCATAAATATTTAAATAAGTAAATAAATATGATGGTAAGTATGCTGTGACACCACTCTGGGTCCCCGCCTCCTTCTCCATGTTCCTGGTGATGTCACAGGGAGTAGGTAGGCTGTTCCCAGAACACTTAAACAAACATAAATGTCCGATGCTTTTTAATTATTACTGCTCTTATATTTCTATGTATTTTTCTCTTCTTGTAATTATTTTATATTCTTTAAAACACGGTATTTTAGGCTTCTTTATTTTTTTAAATTTTATTTTAATAGTACATTTTAGATGTACATAGTGATAACATTCATCATGGGGGATTTGTACCTGCACATGATATATCTTGCTGCTTCTTTTTTTCTGTTCCTTCTCTTCCCTTCACCCCCCCCACTTATTTACAAAAGTTTTGTTTCCATTTTTTCCTTTCTCTTTCTTATTTTACTTGTCCCAATAGGTAATAGCAGTAAAAACAATACAAAGGTTATTGGGTTTGTTGAGAATTTGAAAGAAAACTACTTTTTCAGTATTTATGAATTCTAATATAAATTATTGTTTAAAATCCACATTTTCCCCTTTGTTTTTGATTCATAAACCATGTCACATCCAGAAGCTTAACTTCTGAAATTTATATAAGTATAAATTTATTTCAAGGTTTTTTACATAAACACAAAGAAGCATGACATGACTTTAGTTAATTTCTTTAAAAATTAAGAATCATAATTTTAGGGTTGATGATTTAGCTCAGTGGTAGAGTGCTTCCTAGCAAGCATGAAGCCCTGAGTTTGATCCTCAGTACCTCCCCTACCAAAAAAGAATCATAATTTCAGTCAACAGTGGAAATACGTTAGAAGTATTAAATTGCTTTTGTTAAGACTTTTAAAAATGACTGAAATTATATTTCAATTTTATCTAACATGTTTTAAAGATGTATATAGCTTTGCCACATGGCTAATTTTTTTTTCCTAATGCCACATAAAATTGCAAACATTAACTTACCTTTTATACCAAACGAGATGAAGAAAAATTTTTGAATAGCAGTGATTATTTGGTTAAATGTTCCCCATAAGAATGATGAAATAATGATAAAATAGGGATGATGACTGACTGTTCACTGAAAACATTTTTCCAAGCTATTAAAATCATATAATTTATTTAACCTCGGCAAACTAGGCTTTTTTCTTAACTCCAATTCCTCAATCTCTACTAAAAATATTAGAAGATTGGATTTGACACTAGATTGCTTCAAAATATGAATAGAATAATCCTGCTCTTCTACCATGACCAGTATAAACTAGACATGTCTGCACTCTTGTTTCCCAAATGCGTGTCTGTGAGTGACCAGATGCCTGAGGACATATTCTTGGGGAACCTACAAATTGTAAATGTTGTGGTTATATTTTTGTGATTATTTAAACATACATTTTAACTGGTTATAAACAGAAAACTTCTGTTTTACAAAATAATACAATGAAAGCTATTTTCTTAGAATAAGTCTTTCACTTAAACTGGCATTTTGGCTGTCTGGAATGTAACAGAAATTATTTTACAACTTCAAGAAAATTTGTCTCTTTAAAAGTTACTTCATTTGTTTATTACTCACATTTGAGAAACAGGAGTCTATGACCCAAGTGGATAAATTTTTTACTAAAATGACTCATTCAGAAAATACGTGAGTTTATATATTCAATTAAATCAGAATGTCTCGCTCACCTTGAGCCTAGCACTCTGACTGAAACTATCATTGTAGTATACACAGGAGGAGGAACAATCAACAATGCACAAATGGACTGCTCGAAGTGGTGGTGTTTGTGGACACAGCGTTCAGATTAACAGTTTAATAGCTACCCCAGGACCACTTGGATGACCACAGTGGGGAACATAATATGTCACCAAGGGCAGATATTGAGATATCAGCTTTATACAGATTAAAACTTCAGCTTAAGTAATTTGGAATGTGGAAATTCTAAGACTTAGAACTCTAATGCTTAGGCTGGTGTGTATACATAGCCCACTGATATTCCATATATTGCGACTGGTAGTGGGACTGCTTTTTTTCTGATATAAAATAGTTATATTTTATGTAAATGGCTATGGAAATAATTCTGAATCCATGTGTGGTCTGAGACTACTAAGTCGATTTTTACTTTTAATGTGCTGTAATACAACAATACTCAACATTTTTAGCACCAGTAACTGGTTTCCTGGAAGACAATTTTTCCATAGCCTGGTGTTGGGAAATGGAGGTCAGGCTAATCCAAAGGAGCATGCAACCTGGAACCCTCATGTACACAAGCAGTTCAGAGAAGAGTTTGCCCTCATATGAGAAGCTAATGCAGCCACCCATCTCACAGCAGGCAGAACTCAGGCAGTAACGGAGAGCAGCTGTAAGTGCAGATGAACTTCTCTTAGTAGACTTCAACCCACTTTTGCTATGTGACCCCCTCCCTAACAGGCCAGGCTCCGGCATTGGTCTGTGGACTGGGTATTGAGGACCCTGCTCTAAAAGGTTATAAAAACTAGCTATATCTTTACATCGATTTTGCAAAAGTTTTTAAAGATTCTTAAATTTTAGGAATTTCACAAGACTCCAAAAATGTATATGTCTCATTCATATGGTTGCCATTTCTGCACTTCCTTCTGCTTATATAAACAATCAATCTCTTTCAGAGATTATCCCGTTACTGGTATCCAAGAAGAATTAATGGTCCTTTCCCCTAATCTCATAGAATACCATTATAAAAATTTGTGTCATTGTTGGTTATTCTTGGTTTTGTTTCCAGTGACCTATTGCTCTCTGAGTCTACAAAGAACTATTTAACAATTTCTATATGAGCAATAATTACATCACAAGCACAAATCAAAGCACTCTATAAATATTAGCTGAGTTAACTAACACTTGCATCAGAAGGTAGATACTGTTATTGTCTCCATGTTACTGCTGAGACAGACAGAAGTTAATGATATTCAACATCAAACCAAGACTCAGACACAGCCCTGCAGAAGACCCTTGATCACCTCACCTATCATAAATAATAATAAATGTTTGATAAATAAATTAATCATGATTTCCATAGAAAAATTAGATTCTGCCTAAAAGAGTTCAATCAGAGTGATGTGATGGGAAGTTTTATGTCATCCTCGCTAGATTAGGCTACAGTGGACAGTTATTTAATCACACAGTAACCTGGTGTTACTGTGATGAAGGTATTTTATAGATGCAGTTAACATTTGTTTGCTTCTAGTTGATTCTAAGGATTACAATCTGTAAAGTGAGTGAACCTCATCCAATTGGAAATAAATTGAAGGCTTTAAAATCAAGGAGAATAAGGAATTCCATCTTACAATTGCAACATTAGTTTCTGCTGGAATTTCTCTGTTACTGGATTATTTTACATTCTCGGATTGTTGGCCCCACAACTGCATAAGCTGATTCCTGAAAGTAAAATTAGATAAAAAGATGGATAGATAGACAGACAAGCACCAAGCAACTCAGAGGTTGAAATAATTTGCATTTATTTAATAAATAACATTTTATTTATATTTTTCAAAAGCAGCCCTGTGACTGGGTGTATTGCTCAGTGATAGAGTACTGGCCTGCTAGTATGCCGGAGGCCCTGGGTGGGAGCTGCCACTCCCCTGCCCCCAGATAAAAAATAAATAAATAGCAAGCCTAAGATTTACTATTATTATCGCTGGCCAAGATTGAAGAAAACAGATGTCAGTGTTTTGACTTCCAGTTTGATTCCTGTCCTGCACACACCTTGTTGTGGGACCTTGGCCACTTTTAAAGCTGGGTCTCCCCCTCCATGTGTTCTTTCCTTCAGAAACTTGCGTCTCTTGGTTGCCTGTTTAGTGACGGGAGACAGATCGACCTTCATCATCACTCCATTCCAGAACACAAGTTCTGTGTAAGAAGGGACATAGGAAGACAAAGACATTCGTGTGAATAGAACAAAAATGAGAATGATTCCAGTTTGTCTAAGCAGGAGGAACATACAGTCAAACTACTGTGAGAATATTTGGGGATTAACAAAGCACCAATAACCAGACAAATGATAGCAACGACAAACATTAGCAATAGAAAACATTTCTATCCTGTTAACTGTGTGCACTTTCTACATACTAGCCCATTGTGGTGGGTTAATTAATGGTCATCTTGAGTGGGAGCACCCAAGTGAACAGAGTCAACGTGGTTCTGGGTGTAGAAGACCCACCTGAGGATTGTTGCTGGAAGACTCCGTAAGAGGAGACCAGGAGGGGAAGATGGAATCCTGGTGATTCCCAGAAGCTTTATTGCGGCCACTATCCCTGATAGAAACTCGTAGACACTCTGCTGTCCTTGCTGAGGGAGGAGCTCCGGTCCTCACTGTCCCGGGGATGGCTACTGTTCTCTCCAGGGGAGCTCTGTCTTCCCCTTTGTCTTGAGCATCACTTCCTGGCTCCAGGGCAGATCCCTCAGTCCTCTGGCACAGATCCTTCACTCTGCAGGCGCAGACTTTCTAGCTTCCACGCTGGCCCTTGGGTCTTTTGGTACAGATCCTTGACACGGACTCGCATGAGACAATGCCGTGGGCTCTGGGCCTCCAGCGGGACTCGTGGGGGACATTGCCGTGGGATCAAGGCCCTCAGCTGGATTCTTCGGGTCTCTAGTGGGTGGACAGATCTCTTGTGCACTACTACATTTGACTTGTTGGGTGACTATTATAAGATTATCCTATAAATGTACGTGTCCTGTGTTAAATCTTTTCCCCTTGCAAGTCACTAACACACCCACGTATTCGTCATAATGTTCTTATGGAGAACGCACTTCTTTGCTCCATTTTAAAGATTGGGTAGAGCTAGGATGTGAATCCAGGCAACCCGCACCATCACCATTGTGCCCTGCTGCCTCTGGCAGAGTCACACTGGAGTACAATGCAGTAGAATAAACGCAAGAGCAATTATTGAAAAAATTTACCTGACAATTACTTTAAGGACACTATCCTACTTACTACCAACAAAGGTACTGTGAGCTGAGTGCTTTTTTGCCTGCTCAGTAAGTGAATAGGTTCAAGTAATTTTAGTACTTTGAAAGTAAATGAGCGATAATCAGGGGCTGCAGATTGAAGCTCGTGCGTGCCTGACTCACAATAGTGTGCCTTTCCCAACATACTGCACTGCCACTGGTTGGCGAACTTCAAAGAAGTTTGTTCCAAGTCAGAATATTCACATTTTAGACATGTTATCACAGCACTTGCTTACCGACCATGTGAACAAATATACCGGCTTACTTGCCTTTGAGCCCCACTTAACATACAGCGATGAATTCAACTGGCTGCACGGCATCCTGGCATCAGGTGCTGCGACTCACGTGAGCAGACTTTTATCCCTGTTGTCGCTTCCTCAGTTATTAAAATCTATTTTCTTCCCTTCCTGAAATTAACCCTTTCTGAGTTGCTCCATCATTTAAAGTGTGTTCAAAATGTAAGACTGGGGCTTAAAGAAAAAAGAAGTTAAGTTTCTTTACCTCTTTTAGTAGCTTCACCTGAATCTCTAAAGACCAGAGCATATGGCTCTGGGAAGTCTACAATTTCTAATCTTAGTATGACTTTTTCCTTTTTCCAATTTTGTTTAACTTCTTTTACCTGTCAACAATGTTTTTTCTCCAACATCAAATGGAATAATTGGAGAACTGCATTTAATGGTAGGTATGTCAAAAGTCAAGCTGGAGTAATTATTCTTTTACATTCCTTTCTTCCTTCTCTTGTAATATATCCAATGGAAATGGCTGCGACACAGAATTAAATATACATACGTGGTGGTATACCACAAAAAGTCAATTGAAGTATTTTAGGAGAATGTATTTTGGTGATGGATCACCAATTATTAAGGGTTTGTAAAAACCACTCTCATCTTTTTGGTAAAATGTGAAGAGACCTCAAATATTCCTTATCATCCAGAGTTCAACATCATTGGACT
This sequence comes from Hystrix cristata, assembly GCA_004026905.1. Classification (NCBI taxonomy): domain Eukaryota; kingdom Metazoa; phylum Chordata; class Mammalia; order Rodentia; family Hystricidae; genus Hystrix; species Hystrix cristata. The sequence goes on along the minus strand of PVJO010018082.1, from coordinate 9,259 downwards.
GTCAAGTTACAATTAAGACCATAAAAGTGTTTTAGAAAGTAGAAAACTAATTCTGGCAACTATAAAGTTTGATCGTACAACTAAAGCAATTCAAAAGTTCAACAGAGTTTGCAATATGCATTATCTATACAAACATTTAAGTGATACGATGGAAACCTATTATAATTTATAATCACTGTCTGAGTAATGTTATCCAGATTTAAAAAGGAAAAAAAAGGGGGGGAAGGGAAAAGCCTATAGTTTCTTACCCTGCTGTTATATTTCCTATCATTGCAAGGTAGGACCACCTAATAGTAGTATCTTAGACTTTATGTATGCCTGAAAATAAAATGATCAAATTTTACTAGCTTGTAGTAACAGTTCTCCTTTTGAAAGAAAAATGCAAATTTTAGTTAAACCTCAACTTTTACTTACAATTTCAAAATTATATACTTTTCTTAAAGTAAATTTTTGTTGGTTTCCAAAGGAATGAAAGGATGATTATTTTCCTCCTGTGTTTTTTCTTAGATTTGTTGTATTTATTAATCTTACCCCTGAAATCAGTATTAGCAATTTCCTTATTTTCTAATGATAAGGAAAGAGAACATTGATCTTATAGAAGTAGAATAATAACTTTTGATTGAAAGGATATGGAGAGATCATTCAAGAGTCTACAATTTGATGGATAACCAGCTTTTATTTATAATAATGATTTCATTTACCATATTTACTTAATATTTATGGCTAGGGACTAGGGAAATAAAGGTGAAGTCCCTGTTGTGAACCAAAAAATACAAATAGACTAACATTTCTTGAATGACTGATAATTTGTTAGGACTCTTGATATTTTTATTGCCATTTGTCAGATAAGGCTTAGATTAACTTTAATTTATTACCAAAAAGAAATATATGTATTTCCCATTTGTTTACGGCCTGGAGATGCTAAGTTGTTTCCCATGGAAACACAAACTGTAGTGTGCAGAGTAAGTACTAATTACCATGCAAATCTATTTCCAAAACTCAGAACTTTTCTATTAAATCCTACTGGAATTTTCCCCATTCATGGACTGTTTTTCGAGGAATTAGAGAGAGATTGATACCAGACTGGTTTTCGTAATTTGCAACAAAACTTTGCTTTTTTTCTTCTATCTCCTGTACAGCCTAAATGCATTTGCGATTTAGACAAGTAACAGTTATCTGTGGTGACAAATTTAAAACAGATCTTCCATTCCTTAATGGAAAGAAATCTTGAGCGGCACTATTATAAATAATAACATCTGCATTTAGTTAGTGCTTCTAAGTTATTCAAGACAGTCATACTCATTCTTTTTATAGTAACATTATTGGATAGGTGGAAGAAATATTCTGATGTCCAGTTTTGTAAATGTGGAAACTGATACCAAAAAAGATTCTATTTTCCAAACATTTGGTAGTTAGATAATGACACTCCAGGACTGGAAACTACTTTTCCTGGCCGTGGCCTGCTGGTCTGATAGTCTCCTTGATGTCTTTCTTTTTCCTCTCTCCATAGTCTATAGTCCAACACCACCATCCAAATCTATAGTCTGTTGTATAGCTAATTATGTCCTCACACATTTTATGTTTCCTTCTGGTCTATAAAAATATTTAAACTCTTTAACTCATTCTCAGTATGTCCCATAATCTGTTCCCCAAATATCTTTACACCTTTATTTACACATTTTTTCTTCAATTTTTATTACGTATCACCTTCAGCTTTCTATCACACACATTTTAAAATACTTAACCTAGTTCTCATTTTCTTCTAATTCTTTTGAAGGGTGAAAACATAGTTGCCTTTCCTAACAGTATAAGCTCAGTCATAAAGTTAAAACTTGGATGTTTCAAAATGGAGTAAGGATAGCAAAGCCACATGCTACTCCATTCATAAAATAGTAACTGGTGAAGCCGACCAATTCTTTGCCATGGTTCCAAACTCAGAGTGACTTTCAAGGGAGTGAAACTGATACACAATGAAAACCAGTGAAGTAGACAGAGATACATTTTAGCTTTACTCTTCTTGTTGGCATGAATGTCCAGATTTACCCTTATAGTTCATGATAGTGAAGCAACAAACTTGTGTTAGTTTGATTTGGATTTCTCACCAGCAAAAAGTATGACTCACACAACTATCATTTGCATGTTGGTCCTGTGGGGCCCAATTCAAGTATCTCTTGTGCACCACTGCCTGCTAGCAGCATGGTGCTCATGTGAGTTTGGTAGCCCTTCTTTCTGCCCCACATGGCCCTGAGCTACACTTCTGTCTGCCATTATAACAAGCCCGAAGCATTCTCTAAGTCAGCACCCTTGTCCGAATCATTAATGCTATCTTCAAGTACTCAATTTTAACACAGTTTAAGTAGCTGTGTACTTAAGCTTTAAAAAAAAATTCTTTTGCCTCATATAATGCAGGGTGAAATATAAGGAAATATAATAAAGAACATGACTTTTCTACTATTAATATGATGATCACCCTGTAGAAATATAGGTGTGCATTGCCATTCCTGCTCATGATTTTAAAAAATAAAGAGCAAATTGTCTTTTCTTTATTGCGCAGCTCATGTTCTGAGAAAAACTGCCTTCAGTGAGCTGTAAACCACCAAGGAGTGTAGCGAATCACAATGGCAAGGTTATATTTATACTTTTTGGTGCAGAAATGTATGCTATGATTTTGTGGAATATAATGCGTTTTTAGATAATTTAAGGATCATAACACTGAAAACCATACATAGCACTAATGAGGAATTTATTATACAGAGCTCTTTAAAACATTATACAGTCTAGGTTCAAAGATTCCTGTGGAAAATGGGAAAATAGCTATCATACTTTTCCTAGATATGGATACTTTGATATAAAAGAAATAGCAAGAAGAGGTGAGGGTGTAAAAAGATATATTTTTAACTGATACCTTTCTTCTCTACCTATAAAACTGATGTTATTGAGACCATGATCCAGAAAAAGAGGCTCAGTTATGTGGATCTTCTCCCTAAAGAGTGGAAACAAAAATGAACATAATCAGCTCAATCACCTTAAGTTTTATTTTCTATTTGTATGTGTAGATATAACCTTGATTTATTCTTATAATTCAGACTATATAGTTGTGTTGCAAACTTGATCGAATCAGGCCTAGTCAAATATTTGTCCTTTCATGCTCAAAAGCCCACAATAAGAGTGATTTAAGGGTTAATATCCAGAGATGAGGTCTGTGAAGTTTTTTGTTCGTTTATTTTTTAGGAAATAAATTGCTTGTCTATGGAGTGAGGTGGTTTTATATTTGAAAAATATGGATTTTGTTAGGTGGGGAATAATTAGTCTATATTCATTTGAAAAAATTTCAAGAGAGGAAACACTTTTAACACCCTAGATGGTCAGTGTGTTTGAGAGCAAAAGGAATAGCAACCAAAGAGAAGTTCATAATCTTGACTGACACTGATGAAGGAGAAACTTTTTAGAGAAAAATTTTCAGGCAGAAGGGGCCTCCAAAAGACAGTGTCTCCAGAAGTCCAGGATCTAAGAATAGGGGCAGCAACCACAGAAGCAACGTTTGTAAACCAAGAGGTATTCGATATAAGTTGAAACCATGGAAAATTTTATTTAGTACATTTGGATGCTTTGAAATCTCACTCCCAAGTCTGCAATCAAGCAATTGCGTTAGAGGATCCTAACACTATATATGCATGTAAATGTCTTAGATTTCATTTTCTCACATCATCATCATCATCTTAGAAAAGTATTTGGGGCCCTAAAATAATTCAATGTTCAGTGAAGTATTAGCAAATACTCGGTATTTTGAGTTCTGCTTACTACTGCAGGAAAGGATTCTGAGTGAACTCAGAAGCAAGAAAGAAGTGTGACTAGTTATGCACCTTTACTAGTTAGGCTACTACACTGGGCTCTTAGGTTAATGTTCTCTGTCAGTTTAGATGAATCAAGACTACCTGCACAAGTCCCTTAAAGGCATTTATCCAGTAGCTTTATCAGTCCCATTTTGCATTTGATGAAAACCCCAAACAAATGTCACCAGTCTTTCCCAAATATTCAGATTCACTCATCTATCATTGTGAAGGATGCATTTTTTTTACAAGTGGATAGATTACGCCTTTGTTTTGTTTGTTAAACTGTTGTAACAGTTTATGTTTTGGACACTGGTTTAAGAGAAGACATTTCTTTGTAGCAATTGCAATTTTAACAACAGATAAACGCTTTGTAGCAAATCTCTACTGGGGTAGAACTAAAATCTGGAAGTAATCAGCAACCACTGAGCATCAGAAATTCTTCAAAAAAACATTTAAACGCAGCTGGAGTCTGCTAGTAGTTGGGATAGGATTCAGGTGCCTAACGCCTTGGGGTTAGTCACCACTCTCCTCTTCCTAGTCTTGGATGTGGAACTAAAAAGCCCCGGGGTGTTGATGGTTGCAAAGAAACTATGGCATCTGACACCTGCTGGGAGCAATAAATAAAGAACTGTGTCTGCACTTGTAGTTTGTTCCTATCTTGCTCACTACTAGAGTCGCTGTCTTTCCGTCTGTGCTGGGATGCAGGTGAGATGAGTTCTGTTTTCCCATGTAAACAAACCTGATAAGTAAGAAAACCCATCGCTGTTCAGTCATTTCTGACACATGGACTTGACCTATAATGGAAACAAATCTTCACTTCTGAGCATTATGACTGGAATTTTTTGAAAGTAATACCATTCTAAGCGTTTTTGTTTTTTTTCTTCAAATAGGCTTGGTTCAGTGATGTGTTTACAGTTGGATGATAGGTTTCCAGTTAATGAATCAAAATCAGCCTTTATTATTTGTGCAGGCTGAATTGATACTTCTGGTTTACCAATCTTGTCCAGTTACATCAGAGATGCTCACAATTATATTAAGAAGGAAACAGATGCCAATAAACAGAGAGATGCAAATCTCTTTTATCTATGGTACTTCATAAAACAACAAACATAATAGCCCAGAAATCTCCTGATGACAGAGGGTTATAAGGAAATATGAACGTAAATGCTAGCTCAGTTGCCTTCTGCTAAACAAAACTTGGGATTTCTATGAAAGCAAAACTCATCTGGACTAAACTTTCCATCACCAAGTAAAAGGGTAAATCAGGGAGCTTTTGGCAAACTCTTAAATTCTAACACCCAAACACTCTACCTCTCTAATTATTTGCTTATTAAAGGAATTACTCTAAATCCCTGCAATTCAAACTAGCCATTGATTTCCTTGCTAAAATTCACACTTTCTCTATTTGGCAAGTAAACCAGAGCACAATATTTTGCATTCTGTTAAGATGTTTTCCCCGCTCTGGAAAATGAATGAAAATGTGTTTCATGCCATATGCCTGATATTTTCTAGTTGTACTTGTTCACATATTTTTGAATCTGCATTATCTGGCACTGTGAGATTCAAGTCCCAAGCATTCTTCAGATAGAGTTGCTGAAAAGAAAAAACAAAGAAACTGGGTAAAATTTGTTTAATTTCAATTACTAACAAGGTCAGTAAGTTTTCAGAGTACTTTCCATTTGGTTTACTTAAAGCAACTGAGTCCTCTTTTACTTCTTAGCAAAACATTATTATGTCTGACCAGAAATTTAAATCTAGATGGTCCTTATCCTTCCTGAAAAGTGGTGTCTTCCCTTCTCACCTATGCCCCGCCCCCTTCCCTAGCACTGGCTGCAAGTAAGGTTGAATTTCCTCAAGAATCATCATGCTAGTGGTTACTGAGGAGGCCTGCTAAAGGAAAAACCATACTGCTAGTTTGTCCTTTAACTTCTGCCTTCTTGTCAAGGTAAATTTTCACCAGGGGTCCTCCTTAAAGCCTTTCCTGAACGAATGAATGATAATAAGAGTTCGGAATAACTGCTTTCTCGTCAAACTCTTTTTTTCACTAGTTACAAAGCCTTGCCGTAACAATAGCCACAACAGGAGAAAGTTCAGAAAAATATACCCCTGCATGTTACCAGTACTTATGACTACTACTTTCTTTTGTAATTTCTCATTTTCCTACAGTGAAAGTAGACATTACATATAAAAGACCTTAAAAATCAGATTACCGTGGTTGGGAATTTAGCTCGGTGATAGAGAGCTTGTCTAGCAAGCACAAGGCCCTGAGTTCGATCCCCAGAGCCACCCCCAAAAAAGAAATTGCTTTTAGAATGTAGTTTTCCCTTAAAAAAATTGTGCTAGAAATCTATAGTAACCTATTTCCTCATTTATTAATTCTTTTTTCTAAACTTTATCAAATTCTGTCAAATACTTGCCTATCTATACATGATCAAAGGCCAAAATTTACTTAAATTTAGTTCCTGCCTTCAAGATATTGGTATTGCTTTTGCAAGAGTTTTCTTTATACTGATTGTAACTTTCATCTACATATATTTGTTATTCATTTCTATATTTTTGTAGTTTAGACACAGTTTCTTCTCGTTTCATCCTTAATTCAACTAACATTTCCACTTGACATAGAAATTGTTATCACTTCATAAGGCGTCTGGAGATTTTCATCTTTCTACAAAACTTCAATGACTGTCATGATTAAAGTTCGGAAAAGTAGTGCAGCTTCTTTTCTTACACATCCAGTGTTCTAACTGGCCACACTTAATAAGCAGGACTTGACATCTGCCAGTTAGGAATTGTTCCATGTCCATATACGGTACAAGACTGATTGTGAGTTTCTCAAGTAAATCAATGAGAAATTAGTTATTCCCAGTAGTTTACATTTAAATCTTGGCTCTTACAGAAAACCTTGTCAAAAAGGCATTCTTAAGACTAAATAATTGAAAAAGAATTCAGTCTTATTCTGAGAAGACTCTACTGTTATCTTCATCCATGTACTCTACAATGGAGGAAAGTGTACGTGATATATATTCCATGACCTGTGTCATGGTATCTACATATTACCTATCTGTACCTGTGGCAGTCAGCTGGCCTAAATTGGCCCCATTCCACATCAGTAGCAGAGAGCAACGCTCTGAAAGTATCATAGGTTATTTTGGTGCTTGGTGATTTTGAAATGTTTCCAAATAGAACTTCTTTATTTTATGTGTTTTCCAACGGTATAATTTATTGCCATTTTAGTTAGATTAGTATATATATTCTTCCCTGACATTTTTTACTACCTTGAGACATTAAATTTAGTGCATTATGAGAAAGGAACCCATGTTTTATCAAAATGATCAAGATCCCAAGAAAAGCTTACAGACTGCTCATTGTGTTTTACTATTCAAGAATACATCTCCTTTATAACTTATGTTTAAAAAAAAGTAGCACTCAGTTTTTTCTAACACTGAGTCAAAATTTTTTGTATATTATCTTCTTATTCTCTCAATTGTGAAGCTAGAAATTAGTTTTATTTTTTATTTCTTCCAGAGCTTTCACTGTATGACATGTGTATGAAGTTTGTTTTCAGCATTCTGGCCCAGCTCTATTGCTAAAGCTCTATGTGATGAGGAATAAAGTATAAACTCTCTGGGTCTCGATTTCTTTATCTCTTAAATAAAAGCTTTGTACAAGATTTGTTTAAACTCCCCTCTTATGTAGAATACGATGATTCTGTCTACCTTTTCACTAAAGAAAGGCAAATATTTGGTCCATATGTGATACATCTTGAGATGTATCACATCTAAAAAGGGCAAATAAACTGAATGATACATTCTCCAGATAGTCATTTATGCCATCAAAATATTGGTATCCAATTATTACTACTGATCAGATTTGCCAGGTAATAGAAATAGAAATATGCTCAGTGGGTGTTGCCATAATTTTGAGTTTGAAGTGAAGCAGAGTGGTTTTTGGCTGGAAGCACTTTTGCCTCGAAGGGACATTTGGTAATATACAAAAATATTTCTGGTTTTCACAAATGGCTTCTGGTGGACAGGGGCCAGAGGCGATGCTGAACCTCCTACCAGGCACAGGTCCTTCCACAGCGGGGAATCACGTGCCCCCAAATGTCAGTATCACCTTGTCTGAGACTCTTTCGTAATAGAAGAGACTGACATTTAGGTGACGATCCCCAGCATGAATACGGTTCTTTATGTCAGCATTTTACCAATTGCTTTCTTACCAAAGAAGAAAAGAATATAAAATCACTCAGGAACTCTATTTTAAAAGTACCAGTAAAGGCAACTATTTGCAAATTCAAAACATGTGCAAAGGCTTTGAAAACAGGGCGAGGAGAGGCAAAGTAGCTCAGAGAATATCTTGGCAGTAAATAGCAGACAAAAATTATAAAGAAAAATAACACTGCCTGATGGGGAGAAGTGTACCCTGAAGTTCAGATATCTGTTGATTTTCATACTGTTGCAGGAATTGAAAGCACAGGGTTGGCACAAGGAGCCATGCTGGGCCCAGTTTGATTTTTAAAAAGTAGTAACAGAGCCTCACAGAAGGTAACATTGTCGAGCCATATTTGAAGGAGTCCTTCTGTCTTTGAACAACAAAGCAGGTAAAATACCTTTTTGTTGCAAAGCCTGGCACCAGTTGTCAAGTGTGGCTACATAAGTTAGGTTTTAAATTGTATTAGGTCATGTTTTACACACACACACACACACACACACACACACACACACACGCACAAAGAGAACTTTTGCCTAATTCTTGTCTTAGAAAAACCAAACTCAAAGATGCGAAGAAAAATGAAACCAGGCGTGGTGGAACAACCCTGTAATCCCAGCACTCGGGAGGCTGAGGCAGGAGGATTGCTGTGTGTTCAAGACCAGCCTGGGCTACATAGTGAGTTTAAATTCAAGGCCAGCCTGATTTACATAGCAAGACTCTGTCTAAAGATGAAGTGGCACAGCAGCATTGCAAATGGAATTATAGCAAAGAAAAAAAAGATAAAATAGCAAACAGAAGCTGATAAAGGTGAATGAACCAGGCAAAAGGTGGAACAACACATTCTGCCATTTATTTAAAATAAATGAATTTATGAAAGAAGGCCACAAAACAGAAATATAAAAACTCAAGTAAAAGATGTTGCTAGAACAATGATAGATAAAACATAGACTGGCAGAATCGTGGAAAGAACTGAGGACAAAACATCTGTCATGAAGGAAACTCATTGCCAATCCAGCTGAGGTCCTTGATGGAGCCGCTCCACGGTGGAATCAAAGTGTAAGCGGGAACATTTACCAGGAAAATGCTTGTGAAGGAAAAGGAAAAGGAAAGGAAAAGGCCAGCAGGAATAAGCAGGCAGAGCTCCTGGACTATGACACGCATTAAACAGCCATGGAAGGAAGGAAAGGAAGTCTGATCGGGTAGCAAACACCTCC
>PVJO010018081.1:0-37588 GCA_004026905.1 Hystrix cristata | reverse complement strand
TCTTCTGTGTAGCTGTAAATAACAACATTCCATTCTTTTTAATGGCTGAATAATATTCCATTGTGTGTTTATATATTTTTTCTCCCTCCGTTGATCTGATGATGGATACTTGGGACGATTCAATTTCTGTCTTTTGGGAATGGTGCTGCGATACACAGAGGAGTACAGGTGCCCTCTGACACACTGATCTCATTTTCTTTGCATACATACCCAGTGATGGGATTCCCGGACCACACTATAGCTCTGTTCCTAGTTTTTTTGAGGAACCTTGATCCTGTTTTCTGTGATGGCCACCAGCAGGGCACGACAGCTCCTCTTTCTCCCCAGCCTCACCAATGCGTGCACCTGTGAGTCGCCAAAGTATTCGAGGACAGCAGATGTGTAGCGAGCAATGGCTGCTGTCAGCACTGAGTTTTTACAACAGTCTGGTTTTCCTAACGTAAGTGTGCGCGGAGAAGGGACAAATGTGTATCAGTGAGTAACGCAGGGAAGATTGACCAAGTAGAAACCACAGACGGTAGCAGCAGATTCCTTGTTCTTTTGCGCGCTGACGAGGCTTGGTTTCCCGCACTTCGGCCCTTCCAGGTTCCCTGGCTCCTTTTCAGTTACGAAGGGAAATAGAGGACATCCTCCGCCTCCGTGACGTCATAAACCAACCCCGCGGTCAGACGCATGCGCGGTCTCATAGCAACACGCTCAAAGCGGAAGCCTTGCTCCTTTAGATGAGAATGAAAATTATTATTTAAAAACAGGTTCTAAAGCAAGCTGCGATGCTCGCCTTTGCGGCTTTGAGGTCTCAAGGATTCAAATTCTGTAACTAATGAAGAGCGAGCTTTGAGAGGGAAAGCGCTCTGTTCCTGCCTCTCTTTTGAAAAGCGTGGTGGCTTCCTGTGTGACAAATACTCTCCGCATCTTCATTTTCTTTCCTCTTAGAGGGCATGGTAACCTATTCTGCCTCTCTCTAAAGGGCTGCTGTGAGATAAGGGAGGTGGCAATATGGTTTTAAGGTAGAAATCTGTTTTTGTGGTGATGATCGTGATTTTAATATGACGGTAAGATCTCCCAGGTTCTCCATGGGAACTATTTTAACCTGTTAGGCTGTGTGACAGAGCGGTAAATACAGCTATTCTTCCAAGCTACAGAACCGTGGAGAAAATTGGCTGGAGTATCAGGGGAATTCAGTTTTTGTGTCGACTCCCTACTTGCCGACCTGTCTGTTTATCAGGTACCTCGAGCTCCCTGAGATCTACCATTATATACGTTTGTGTGCAAGTGCACCTGTCGCCCCAACTGGCCGGCCTGGTTTCTGGAGGGCACACCCTTGGTCTGAGCGATGAGCCGATGTACAAACTGTACATACACCCGTCTTCCCCAGGGCAATTGTTCTGAAGCGCTGCTTGAATTTGTTGGGAAAACACTGCGATTAGCCGCTGGGGCCTCGGGTTGAAAGAAGCTCATTGTTTGAGGTCGACATGCGGGAAGGGCCGCTTTAGCTGGTCTTTAGCTGGTCCCCGTCGGCCTGCCATCGGCTGGCGCTGCTCCTGCGATGGGCAGGGTTAGAATAGGGCACTGAGACCTGCTTTTCTCACAGGCTCAACCCTCGCCTTTCCTCTCATGGTTTCAGATCTTGCTTATCTCGCCGGGCGAAAGGAGGGGCGGAGGCTCATTCCCACGGACCTCCGGGACTGGGCTGACCCACTCAAGGAAGAGATGAGGAGGCCCAGAAGGGAGTTCGAGTCTCACATCCAGAGGGCAGGAACTTTTGCCTGTTGTTCATTCCTCTATTTGTCAAGTCCAACATAAGATTCAGTCCTCGTCAAATATTCATTAAGTGCATTAATGTACGAAAGGATGACCAGGGAGTTGGGACCTAATCTCAGGTTTGGAAGAAAACTGTAGCTGGTGTCTCAGATCTACCATATAAGAGAGCAAAGAGACATTTGTCAAGGATTTGCCATTCGTCTGTCCTGTTTGTTTACCTTATTTTACTTAATTCTTGCAATAGTGGTGTAGGAAGTGTTAGTACTCTTATTCCCAAGGGAGAAATCAGATGCCAAGAGATTGTGCCAGGGGTCAGATAGTTTAAAAGTGGTGAACAGGGAGGTGGCTTTGTAACTATTTCTTCCTAAAAGTCCTCTAATATTTAAGAAAAATGAATGAATGTCCTAGGAAATCACACTTGATCATGGAGAAGGGACAATGAAACCGGGTACCATAAGATGCTCTGGTGGCGAGCTCTAAGCAGATATTCATCTGTGATGATAGGAACCCATTGTGGCTTGAGAGGAAGGAGATAGTTAAATCTTTTCAAATGCATATTAAAGTCTATTTATTGGCTATTTGGAAATTTATCACTTTTTAAAACCTTCCTCTCAGCAGGGTGAAGATACACAGTGTGCACTGTATACCTCTCGATGAAAATCATTTCCAATTACAGAAAGTGTGGACGGCACAATTAACACTGATGAAATGCGCCCTGGAGGGAGGACTCGGCCTGGTCACGCCGAGCACACTGAGTGGGCTCTGGGCCTCTCCCCGGAAGTCCAGGGAAGGTTGTGGAGTCAGCAATCATGGGGCAGGAGACTGAGGACGATTGCCTAAGACCAGTGCTGCCCAGGCCTATGATGTAAATCATTCTTTTCTCCAGGGTGACAGTGCCAGCTGTCCTGCCCAGCTAGGCTGCCACGCCTTGACGGAGTGCCCGTAGATCCGCCACAGACCTGCCCAGGCGCATCCCCCTCCCGGGAGCTCACGACACAATCCCGGGCCTCCTCCAGATCTGGAGGTCTGGGAGAACCTGGAAGGTGTCCACGATTCCGGAGAATTCCTTTTAGCCCCAGTCTGTTCTGAGTATGTCGGATAAATGGTAAAGCTACTTTAGCCTGCTCAGAGAGGCAGTATATAAAAATGGGCCCAATTTGCAGGATATTAAACTCTTTTTTCCTCTTTTATAGCCCAATGTTTGCTATTTTTACAGATAGTAAAGCAAGGAAAAAAACAAATATAAGAGTAGGAAGAGCCACTGAGCTTTGTCATCTTGCTTCACAAGAGAAAGCTGTGATGAGAGAGTGAGTAACTATCCTCATGTCACACGGCATGAGAGTGGGAAATGGGGACATTGCGAGCCTTCTTATAAAAAGAATAAAAAGGGCATTTATTTCACTTAATAGTATGTTCTCAAGGAACATCCATTTACATACAAATGACTCTAGTTTATCCTCCTTTATGGCAGTGTAGTACTCCACTGTGTAAATAAACCACATCTTCTTTAGTCATTCATTAGTTGTTGGGCATTTAGGTTGTTTCCAAGACTTAGCTATTACAAATTGTGCTGCTATGAACATGGTTGTGCATACATCACTGTGATATGATGATTTTAATTCTTCTGGGAAGATACCCAGCAGAGGAATAGCTGGGTCAAATGGAACCTCTAGTTGTAGTTTTCTGAGGAATCTCCACAAGGGGGTATAATAGATATTATGTAAACCCCCCCAAAAAACAAAAATACCACATAGTATTCAAAAGAGAGGAGAACTAGATAGGGAAAAAGGGGATAAAGAAGGAAAGTGAAAAGAAAAGTAAGATGAAAGGGAAAAAAATGGAAAAATGTAAATAAACTTGTTGCAAATAGAGAGGGGTGGGAGAATGGAAGGGAAGGGAGGGGGAAGGGGGGAACCAAGATACATCATGTACAGGTACAAAATAACCATGTTGATTATGATGATTATGTATACAACGTACCAATACATGTTCTTGGTAAAAATAAAAAAAAATTTTAAAAAAGGGGCATTTAGTCTAATGAGTGAAACACTGAAAAACCAATGAGTGTGAACTGCTAAATAGTGTTGTGTAGTGAAGCAGGAATAAAGGTGACCTCCGCAGAATGAAGTGGAGGCGCTTTCTACCTACTGTCTCATTTCCCCTCCTGCCTGAGGTTCTGAAGCCACACGAGGGCAAGGGATTGCACTACAAATGCCTGATTTTGGAACATTCTTGCCCGTGTTTGGAGTCTAGGGCTGGCTATCATAGGATTAGAAAACCAGAGAATGCATTCACTTAGACTGGAGGTAGAATGCAACATTTTCAGGGAATTTAGAATAAAGGGCATGGGAGGAGCAGAGGGACCTGGGTGAGTTTGGGATAAGAGAGAAGAAAGGTGTTTTAAAGTGCCTGTAATCCTGGCACCCTGCAAGGCTGAGGCAAGAGATTGCAAATTCAAGCCCAGCCTGGGCAACTTGGGGACTTACTGGGACCCTTTCTCCAAATAAAAAATAAAAGGGCTGGGGATGCAGCTAGTGCGAAGGCCCTGGTTTCAACTCTCAGTTCAGGGAAAAAATTATTGCTATAGATGTCAAACAATTAAAAAAAAAAAAAGCCCGAGCTATGCTGACAATTTTTAGTTTACAGTAGTTTTTTGTTGTTGTTGTTTACTGGTTAAGACTGAGCCATGTGGTTAATTTATGCTTTTTTAAAATTTTATTTTAATGGTGCATTTTAGATGTGCATAGTGATAACATTCATCATAGGGGATTTGTACTTGTACATGATATATCTTGTTGCTTCTTTTTTTCCCAGTCCCCTCACCTCACCTCCTCCTCCCTCCTCCGTCCTTATATTTATGCTTTCTTTCTCTTAAAAAAACCCCAGTGTTATTGAGGTATAATTTATATCGAGGTATAACTGTATAACAATTTGACATACAAGGCACTAAACATATTTCAAATGTACTATTTGATGGGTTTTGACATCGGAATACACCGAGGAATACGTTTGAATACACACAGTTGAAATGGAGACTCAACATCCCTTATGTCCCCTTGTAATTGTACTTGCAGCCTCCTCGGTGGCCCTGTCTCTGGCTAAGTACTGGACTGCTTTCTATCATTTTTCTATAATCTCATATATGTAGAATCAGACTTTTTTTGATCTAATTTCTTTCAATCAGCATATTTATTTTGAGATTCATCAGTGTGGCTGTGTGGACATTAAGAAACAGTCTTGTGTTTTACATGCTGTAATTAGACATATTTTTAAAATTTCCAGCCTAAAAAACGTGTGGAAGAAAAATCAGTATAGAACACTGAAGGCCAGGAGGTTTGCCAGGGAATTTTCCCGGGAAGACATTGCAGGAGGGAGAGAAATGTAAAAGAGGGTGTAGAAGAGAGAACTTTATTAGATGTGACTTCCATATTTATTATTTTCCCGGAAGGATGATTTTCAACAGGGCACACCCTGGTGAAACTTTAATGGATTTTCACTGCATATGACATAATTTATAACCTATTAACCTGGTAACTATTAACCTGGTAATAAAACCTTCAGCTCACTCCATCATTTCTTGCTTCGAAACTCAAACACGATCCTTTCCTTACTCAAACCTTCACATGTGCACCTCCGATCCCCCAGACTCTCTTCTGCCTCTCACGCACACCCTCTCTCTTCCGCCTCCAAGGCCCCTCTCAGGCTGTGGTGCTGAGGATGGACATGACCGCTTTCTTCCTTGATTCAGTGTCTTGACCTGTATCTTTGGAAGATTGTGTATGCTATCAGTAAAGACTCTCTAAATTGGAAGACAGCACACACTCAGAACAACTGAAAGAAAATTTGATTTATTGTCTCACAGATTAAAGGTTAAAAAATGAATTTATTAACTGACCAAAGAGAAAAGTCTAGAATTTATTAACTGACCAAAGAGAAAAGTCTAGAAATATGCTTGCCTACTACCATGGCTGGATCTCTGAGGCAAAAATAATTTTTAAAATGTTGATGCTTGTCTATCAAAATTTTCACCTCCATCCTTTCCCGTGGTAGCTTCCTTCTTGGCATATTCCTTCCTCTGTAAACACTTCAAGTTTGCATTTTAGAATTCACACCAAGAGATTCTGTGTCTCAGGAGTGCAAAACAGAGACCCAGACTCACTCTCGTTGTATGGCCCGGGAGAGAGATGCTGGGTGAGATGACCTGAATCTTGTTCTGCACTTACGGACTGAGCCCTGGAATCTCACGCTTGTGATTTCCAGAGGGAAATGTGTGGAACAACAGAGAGTGGTACAGCAGAAGTCTAGTTCTGACATTCTGTTTTGTAGTTTTATATTTGTGTGTGTATTGCACCTCCATGGCTAAACGCACCTATTAGTCATCCTTATATTCCTCTAACTCTACAGAAAATATTAAGAAGAAAAAAATTTAAATGAGCTGTAATTCTATCATACGTTGATGGTCCCTTCCCTTTTAAGACCATTAGTCATACACATGTGCACACACACACACACAAATACTGTACATACAAATATTTACACATATAGGTTTATATCTTAATACTGCAAAAATTAAATCATATGGGCTATTTTATATCTTGTTTTAACTCTCTTGTCCTTTTCCTTAGCATTTTCTCTGTGTAAAATATTCTTTGAGAAAAATCACACACTTAAATGACTACCTAATATGTCACACCGAGGACATGCTATCTTTTATTTAAAGATACCCCTATGGTTGATTAGGTGATTCTCCAACTGTTTTCATTATTAGCAATTCAGTGAAGAATACTTTTAAGGGAGGATTTATCTGCATTATGTAAGAAAAATACCTTGAGTAGGATATGTAGGTGAAAGAGTTTGATTATTTTTGAAGTTATTGGCACCTGTTATAAATTACTGTTGAGAATCAACACTGTCTTTCACCTTATTAAACATCTAACAATTACAAAGTCAAAGGAATGCACCTTTCCAAGGGTTGATTCATATTGTCGTGCATCTGCCACTAGGTTGGTTTCCAGAGTCTCTTTGCCGCAGCCTTCCCCAGGGTCTGGGATGGTTCTGAGCCACTAAGACGTACTTGTGAGATTTTGTGGATCTATTTCTGTTGTTAGTGCATAAATTGCCTGAACCAGGACAGATATTAAAGAAATAAAGGAAGAGGGCGTATATGTTTGCAATGTGGGAAGATACCCCTTGAGCAACTTTTCTAATAGTACATTAATCTGAGGATTAAAGAAGTGCATCATAATTTTAAAAGATTGCATAGGAAACTGTGAGTAGGTCTTGAGTGTTGATGGGGGAGCCTCTTTTACTTTCCAATTCTTGTTTTATATACCATTCGAGAATTATACTAGTAGCAAATGTTACTTTTATCATTACCATTATCATAATAGTGATCATAATAAACTATTACAGCGTGAAATACTCAGAAAGTGTGATGATTAGCTTATCTGAAATCTTTACCTTGTGGAAGGGACAAGATATTGAGGGAACAATCAGTTAGATCTTAAACTGGCCTGCTAGCACTCCCTACAGCACGGGTACATTCTGGACCATTTGTTAAATGCCTTACATACTTTATCAACTTCAGTAAAAATGCATGAGGTAAAAGAAGTATGAGAATTGTTGTTTGCTATAATTTGCAGTGTATTGGAAAGATTAATTCACCTCCCTGATGTCATATTCATGTCACTAATCGACGGAGCCAGTTGCTACCAGTTTTTATAAAATTACTAATATTTCTTCCATTCAGTGCATGCCTCGAACACAGGACCTCATCCACACTAAGCAAGCGGTCTGCCATTGAGCTGCGTCATCCAGCCTAGACGTCTGGGGGTCAGGTCCCCTGGAGTCACTGTAAGGTCAGTTTCTTCGCATGTGGCTGGAGTTAGTTCGTCTCGCGGTAATGCCATAATAGCTACGTGGTGATTAGAGATTCCCATGGCAGCGATCTACGTTCTTAAGAAATAAAAGTTGGAAACAGAAATTTGCCTTTCAAAGAAAATGACATTTGAAGACATGATACCTTTGGCTGAGGAGTTTCTGTTTGTTGATGTACAACAATAAATGGATTTACTCTCTTTAATAACCACCATTTCACGCATCTTTGGACTCCCTTTCCGGGTTGGCAGTGGGATCCAGGAATATGACTGCAGTCAGCTATCTTTGCTATTCAGTCATTTCAGTTGCTGAGATAATATCATTTGGGTCACTCAGAGATGACAGTTTCCTTCTTCAATCCATCAGTCTCTTTAGTCCATCTCTCATGCACTGTTGATGGGAAAGGTGTAAGGACAGAGACTCACCGGAAGACAGCCTGGCAGTTTTGAATTAACGTACGTAGAGGCTCCACCTGTGCCTGACCTGGATGCTGCATAACTGAGTAACCGTTCTGGGAAAATGGAAGGACATTCCAAACAAACCTGCATGCAAGCGTTCATAGCAGCTTTACTTATAAGAGCCAAGAAGTGAAATAATCCAGATGCCCTTCGTCAAGAAAATGGTTAAATGAATGACAATACATTCGTATAATGGGACGCTATTCATCAGCAAGAAGGAATAAACTACTACAAACAATGTGGATGACTCAAGTGCATCACGCTGAGTGAAAAAATTAAAAGCAAACAAACACAAAAGCTTAAGGGGCTCCATACTACATGTTGCAATTTATGCAATTTAAAATGAAGAAATTATAGTGATAGAAATCTCATCAGTGGTTACGAGAGATTGGAGGGGACAAGGGAGAGTTTTTTTGTGAATTAGGGAGAAATTTTTTGTCTTGATTATAGTGATGGTCGAATCTACCCGTGATGTAAAATGTCGCCAAGCCGCACAGCAAACACACACAGCTACAGACGAAAGTGAGCGCCGATACTGGTGTGCCTGAGGTACCAGAACTCTACCACAGTCACTTTTTTGGTTTTAAGTATATAGTACCTTTATGTAACATAATCGGGGGAAGCAAGGTGATGACTACATAATGCTTCTAAACTATTTGTAATTCTCGTGAGTCTTCAATTATTTTAAAACAAAACCTTATTTTATAAATAAACCTTCTAGTGAGTTTTGAACTCCTCCCTAGCACTCAAAAGTCTTGCAGGAGTCGGCCCAGGGATTCAGGTGATTACTCTGTGTCTTCTGACTTTGGAACAAGGCAGAGAGAGACCCCACACTTCTGTCTGTCCTCGCCCTTGGTCAGTCGGTTGCCTGTTTCCATGTCGTGTTTGCTGTTCTATCGGGGGAGGACCGTGGGGCGCTGTCCTGAGAATTGCGGGCCGTGTGGTGTAGTAGTGATCCTGGCCTCTGCTTACTAGATGTCGGCAGCATCTCACTTCCCTTCCTAGCTGTCTTTAGATATGTCCAGCTGTCACAGGTGGACAAAGTGATTACTGCTTGAGAATCATGCCTTGTTAAAATGCATCAGAAGTCACTGGTTTGGCTGAGTCCCTGCACCAGGTCCTACAGACCAAACACAAGTGAAGTGTTTCATGCTGCGGTCCCAAGTCACCAGGCTAAAACCGAGTCATTCAGCTGACGTTCTGAGAAATTAGGAGCACGAGAGACACGACCTGAAAGAAAGTCAGTTTTGCCTGGCAGGACGGGAGAGACTCCTGCGCGTTAACATTTAGAGGAGAGTAACGTGGAGGTGACCAGTTGTTTTAGTTACTTTTCTCTCGTTGTTGGGACAGAATACCCGACACCCAAAGTTAGGGGAAGAAAGGTTTATTAGCTCACAGTCTGCAGAGGTTTCAGCCTATAGTCTGCTGGGTCCGAGGCGGCGGGGCTGGCGTGGCGGACTCGCAGCCGGCCGCAAAGTAAAGTGAGGAAAATGCAAGGAATGTATGCAAATCAGCAATGCAAACAAGCAGCTAGTTAAGCTTCTTCCTGTATCTATCTAGGCTACCTGCCCTCAGGGCAGCCCACACTCTAGATCCAGCCATCTCTTACCACATGAGGCTTTGGGGGGACATCTAGACACAAACCATAACACCAGTCTACATTTTCTTCTCTGTTTCTGTTTATTCTCGGCCATTTTCTGTCTACAAAACCGATCTCCGATGCTCAGCTCATCAACACCTACTGTCTTTTACAGAAATGAAGTATCGCTCAATTCCAGAATTACAAATGAGAAACAAGATCATGAAACTAGATTTGTTGTGATTTTGTCTTCGGACACGTGCTCATTCCCGTAATGGCGAGGTGGGAATGAGGAGGCTGCAGCTGGTCTCCACGAGGACTGAGTGGTCAACTCCGAAGAACACTTAGACATTTGGCTCCGACTATCAACCAGCTCGTGGTTGACGACGATACGGTGTCTCTGTACCGTACCGATTGGTGGTGAGCACGCAGCAACCAGTCTGCCTCAGGCCTGACTCTCTCTGGGGCTTCCAGGATCCTTCTGCGCTGAAGGACTTGCACCTGCTGTCTTTTGCTAGGCCACATCAGTACATTAGGTTAAGTAAAAATAAATTTTTGTCAGTACGGCGACTGTGGAGAGAAATAGTAAACCATGACCTTAATGGTAAGTGGTTCAAGCCTTTTCCAAAAACCTTCTCTACCTGTCATGAACCCTGCAGATTCTCCCCTTTGACTTCCTGAGTATCTGTAGCCGGCCGCCATCCGTTTGTTGCCCTGGAGCGTAGCCGAAGTGATTTGGATTAATTACCTAACAAATAACACTCAATAGCCCAACAACAACCAAGACTACAGATTACCAGGTGAACAAAGAGACTGAACGGAAAGAGTTCGACTCCTTTATTTAATGGGTGAGGCACACAGAGGTTGCATCGCACACATACGGTAACTGGCAGAACCAGGCTGCTCGCAGGGTTTAGAGCCAGGGGCAGCGACCTGGTAACAAAAGCCCTTCCTAAAGATAAGGGCGTTTTATTAGTCATGTTTCACAGCAGTCAAGATTATTAACTATGCAGCCAGATGGATGTGGGTTCAAATTCTAGTTTCACCATTAAACTGCCAAAGTGATGCTGGAAAATTGGTTGTCCCTGAAAGCTCATCTGTAAAATAGAGATAATGATAGAATTCAATCATCTAACTTTGGTGATGATTCAAAGAAATCATGTATTTAAACTGTCCAGGACAGCGCTCATCTCACAGCAGAAACTTCGTCATCTTCGTCATCTTCATCCTCATCAAAATCAAGTGTTTTGGACTTTGGAAAACTCTTTCACATACATCTAATCTTCCCAACCCACATATGGCTTTTAGGAGCAGGTGTTATTGACATTTTATAGGTGAGGAAACAGGTCCAGCAAGGTGAAGACTCTTGACTAAATCCACACTTCCTGTCAGCCTGCAAACACGAGCCCGTCCCCTGACACGCACATCTCAGCTTCTCCAAGTCTTGTACTGCCCAGTGAAGATTTTTGTCTTTGAGGGCCGTCCCAGGGCTTTGCATGTGGTGCGTATTGGGTAAATTTTTGCTAGACCATTCTTCTGTTGTTCCCTGTGTGTTTATTTCCTTCTCCCATTAACACATTTAAACTCAAAATTGTTAGAAGGCAGATCTTCATCTCTGGTGTCTGACAAGCCACACACATCTGGTTTGGAGTGGAAGCCACAGCTTATTCTTCATAAATACTTATGGACAGAGATGAAGTTGTAGTAGCTAATATTGGGATGTGAGCTCAATATCTAGGGTGCTCCTTACAGAAGGGACTTTGCAGAAGTCAGAAACTGAAGCCAAGTTGGAGCGGAGTTCTAGCAGGTGGAGCAGGGCAACAAAAGATTGCTGAGCCAGGGCTTACTGTGGCTTTTGGAACATCAGTATGGATTGTGGGCAAATGAAGCAAATGTGGGCAAATGAAGCAAAACATCAAAAATCAGTGAGCCCAAAGGAAAATATCCAGGATATGTATCCAGGATATGATGAACACAAGCAGCATGGTCCTTTGCTTTTCATTGGGACCGCATAAGTAGTAACAACTTCTACGTAATACAGTTTTAACATGGAGCTGAAATTTGTATGATTTTTTCATTATTCTGAAATCTGACTAATGGCCTGAGCTGGCCACGGATTGGGCAGAGTAAGGGAACAACAGATGCCGAATCCATGCCTGTGTCTTGACGGGGTTTGGGTTGTGTCTGAAGTACAACTATCATCCTCGAGGGGTTGTATGTAGCGGGGGGACAGGATGTGGTTTGAGATTTTCAAAGATCACTTCCTGTGGGTGCTGTAGAGAAAGAGATTTGAGAAGAATGTAAGTGGAGAGGCCAGTTAGGAAGCACATGGACTAGTCCAACAAGAGCTGATGATAGACTGAGTAAGAGGAGTGGTGGCAAACATGGAGAGATTTTACAGTTGAAGCCATCCATTAAGTCTTTTCTCTGATACACTGATATTTTTAACCAGGAAATAAGTTTAATTTTAAATAGCGAGCTTCTTGGTCCAAGTACCCTTGTGGCTCAGTGTAATAAATAACTTATATCAACTGAACACGTAGGTATTGAGTATCTATTAAATGCTACTCTTGTGTTCCTCCTCTTACACTGGATGTCTCTTTAATCATTTGGCTTTGCTGCCACACGGGAACATCCCAGTTAGAAGCAGAGATTATAACTTTCATATCTGCATTTCCAATGACCTGTAAATTATTCTCATTGTTGGTAATTGGTTGAAGAGCTAGAGAAAGGAGAGGAAGGAATAGAAAGAATCCTATAACTCCTCTCCAGCCTCAAGGAGGCACTAACCACATTCCTTGAGCCAAAGTATGAAGAATATCTAGGAGGTAGTTCTGTGTGTTCACACAGATGAAGCTTCCTGTGTGCAGAGATGCTGGGCTTGTCAAGATTGGCTCATGCTTTGTAACATTCCTTAGGAGGGAATGGCTGGGCTATAAGTCTCCATTGTGCAGACTAGACTGACTGGCTGGTATGCTCAGTAAGAGTTCTTTACCAAATACAGTGAAATTGGCATCTCGTGATAGGAGAAAGAACTATGCCAAAGCAACATGTGTTCTCACCTGGGCCTGCTGCTATGTGGGCTAGGCTTTTGTAGGAAGGGAGAGCTTACACTTTTTCCTTTGCTAATCCCACTAGATCCATTGATCTTGCCAGCAATCTACAGCACGTGATGTCTGAACTCACCACTATGTTCTCTGGGGTAAGTCCAAGTCACCTTCTCTGTGGTATGAAAACAAATAACATGGACTCTGCTTTCTCAAGTAAAACTTTATGAACACTCAGCAGTACCACATCTGTTTGCAATAACGGTGATGATGGTGACCATAATAGCAATAATAAAATATTTATTAAGCATTCCAAATGTGCCAGCACTATTCTAAACACTTCACATGCATTAGGAAAGTTAATCTTCACAGCAGTCCTGTGAGCTAAGTGCAGAGTTTTAGTTACTTTCTCCATTGTATGTGGCCTAGAAGTGATAGACTTGGAGCTGACGTGTGTAGCGACTTTTCGTTTCCTCATGTTCCTTCCATCTGTTACATGGCCGTTAACATCACTTTTGATAATGTACCTTGGGAGCCGTCTTACTCTACTGAACCTAAAAACTCCTTTGAATCCATCGAGGACAACTTTGGGAAATCTTTGAGTTCCCCTAGATTTCCCTCGCGTGTCCTATGTACTTGCTACATGCTGCTCTCACACTAAATTTCACCGTGTATTTGTGTGTTTGTCTCTCTTGCTAAACTGTGAGCTCTGAGAGGGATGACACATGCTTCTTATTTGCAGGACTTGAACCAGGTCAGTGTCTGTAGAAATGTTTTGTGAATGAATAAAGAAAAAATAAAACAACTCAAGTTATCTGAAAAGAGTCAAAGTTCAGTTGACAGAAGAAAACTCCAAGCAGCTCAAGTGGATGGCGTGACATTCATGCTGCAAAGTGCATCTAGATCCATGGAGCAGCGTAGATCAAAGGCACTGACCTGTGTTGCCATCTTTCTGGTGGAGCTACCTCACCGCTCGCGAAGGACATGTTTCACCGGAGAAACACCTTCCTGTAATGTCACATCTTTCCTCCCACCTGGAGTGGCTGGTCCATGGTCCAGGAAATCTCCCAATCCAAATGGAGCCTAAGGATTTCCTTTGGAAGTGGTTACTATCTGGAGTGGAGGCGATGTCAATCTAAGAACTGCCGGAATTAGTTACTTTTTACCATATGTACCAGGAAGCCAAAAAGTCTTGTTTGTAGCAAGTATAAGTGAGTTGATGCTAGGGGGAAAAAGCTTCCCCTGTTCGGAGGGGAAGTGACCCAACCGTGATACTGCAAATGTTGACCCAAGCACCTGGGGTTCTGGCCCACATTGCTGAGCAGTTGGACACATTAGAAAGTTACTGCCCCATCTGGGTCTTCACAGCCTTCTCTCACAATGAAGGGACTGCATCAGATACAGTTATTCTCCAACTTGAGGAATTGGGAACCCCAAAGAATACTTAATTGGCAGTTAGAAGTTGTCACTTTCATTGGTCATTTGGTGCCAAGTACAAACACAAAACTAGACGGTCAAAATTCCATGGCGGCAGGACTAGATAATAGGTGGTTGTCCGTATATACATATATGATTTCTATAATTGTTCTATAATGAACAATGTATTTCATAGAGTATTTGAGGATGCCAAATTAAGAAACACTATCCTGGATTACATCTGAAGTTCTTTCCAGCCACGTCTGATTTCCCTGCTATGGCCTGACTGATATTAAATTGTCTTCACGCCTCTCCTCCTAGCAGTAGAGAAAGTAGACTTCTGAATTCGTCCTACCAGATACACAGATCATCTACAGATAACAGGGGATTGAACCACAATCCCTGACTCCTGAAAATACTTAGGTGCCACATATCCTACAAGGAATTCTTGGAAGACACGTAAGAAAAGTAGATGGGGTGGTCTCTGTCTGCCAGTGGTTGGCCATCTGCTACCTTTGGCCTCTTCCGTGTTTCTGCCATTTGTTGGGGAGTGAATTATGTATGGAGTCACAAAAAGCCCAGAGTCCCCTCTCTTTGTGTCCCTTTCTTCAAAAGCACCCTACCCCACCCTGCCTTCCTGGGGGCCTCCTCACTCATCACCCCAAACTCAGTGTAGACAATGTTTTTCTTCTATCACAATCATTCTATTGTTTTGTTTCAGATTCCTTTTTATATATTTTTAAATTTAAATTACATTTATTTTAAACTGATCTATAAAAACATAAAGTTGTACGTATGAATGGTGTACTGCATGATATTTCAATGCACATATACCTTGTGTAATGTTTAAATCAGGCTAAACATATATGTTTCCTCAAAAATTTATAATTTCTTTGTGATAAATCCTTTATTCCAGCATTTTAAAATATAGAGTCCATTATTGTTGCTTATAACCACTCTGTTGTGTAATGGCACACCAGAACTTAGTCTTTAGCACCCGCTGTGACTTAGCACCCCCGATTTACCTCTCCCCATCCCTCCGCCTTCCTGTTCGTCTCAGCCTCTGGTACCCACTTTCCTATTCTCAACTCCTATTTCCTCAAAGTCTACTTCTCAGCTCAACTTCTTTGGATTCCACACAGGTGTGCTATCGGTCATGATCATTTTGATAGACCAGCATTCCGTTGGTTCTGACTACGCCTGGGGCCGTGGTGTGATTACACCCGGACACGCCTCATTTGCATTTGTGCTGTTGTATCTTGTTAAACACTAATTTTCTGAGGGCGAGGGCCGTGTCTCCTTTAATTCTGCGTTTCTCAAACTTGGCACCAACTACGACTGCAGTCCTTGATTACAGAGTGAACGAATGCATCATTGGCTAACTAAGACCTACTCTGTCATATGTTCTCTGAGGTGGAGGCGACAGGGTGGATAGATACAAATCTTAGGTAAAGTGAGCCCAAGTTCGTTCTCATCTCTGTAATGCCAAGCATTCTGCCTCCTTTCGGGTCATCTCTGAGGTATTCTCTGCCTTCCTCATTAGCAGTGTCTTCAGGTCTTTATCCCATATTCCAGGTGCACACTTTATTTATTTTGGGATGTGCTGTTTGCACTTTCCTGTCATTTACATCATCGTCTTTACATTGGATGATAATTGCAGAGCCTACAAAACAAATTCTCAGCGAGGGGAAAAAAGCTAATGAATCCTCCAGGTGACAAGTAAAGAGCGAAAGAAACGTTCCCGAAGTGGCATTTCCATTCCTCTGCAGGCTGTTGTTCCGTAACGACACATTCAGCTCGCAATCAGTTGATTTTTTAATTCTTGTACCTGTTTAAATTTTATAGCATAACCGCAATGTTCCAAAATGTCAGTGGCAATTTTTCAAGCCACCTTCCTAGCTGACCTGGGGACTCATTTCACGGGTGAGATTTAGAATGGTCAGCAGCCGGCTCAAAGTCACCACAGCTGGAGAGTGACCGGCATTCTGACATACTTGCTGGTGGCTTCCTAGCTGAAGCTTTTGCTATTTTGGTGGAGCGTCGTTCCACTAGGACTAGTTTCATTGAACACATAGTTACTGTCCAGCTGCATCTGAATGGGCCTCCATCTGTTCCCCGCCGTCTGGGAGGGTCCTTGGCTATTTGCTAACGTGATCTCTCCTCAACTTATGGCCTGTTCTCAATGGGCTTGCTCTGAACTGGAGGGACTGAGTGCTGGGACTCTCTCAGCCTTGTCCCTTCATTAGATATTATACTGAACGCTCGCTGAGGCCCAGGAGTGCAGATATACAGACCTAACTGTTAGCTATGTCCTCAGACAGCTCACAGTCTCCAACGGGAACAAAGCAATGTCAGAAGTCATGACACAGGGCCGCACCTTCAAACAGCCATGAACTTGTACAACTGGTTTGCTGCTGAGGACCAAGGTCAGAAAAGTTCTCACTTGCTTGACATGAACAAGGAAAACTTTCAAAGGAGATGACAACAAACTAGACTTTTATGACTGCGAAGCTTTTCCAGCAGCCGTGGTCAGAGGAGAAGGCGTGGGCAGAAGGCAAGGCGATCCCAGACCTACATTTGTGAGGATCTAGATCTTGGAGTGGCAGCGAGGAGTGCTCAGATTCTCTGGGTCGTGGCAGGAACTGAAGCACGAATTTGAAGACTAAATTAGATTTATAATATTGGCTTTTGATGGCAAGTTCAGGCAACTGGATCTTAGCATTCGTAGAGACTTTTTGCTAGTTTTACAATTTTCCTTGGAGGAAGAGCCTTAGATGTTCGGAAGGAGAGATTTTCTGTGAAAGTTTTACTTGAAAGATGATGGGTTGGGCAAGCTTGGGGAGGACAGAGAGATCACGAGGAGGTTTAGGAAAGAGATTAAGGTGAGAGGTGAGGAGGGCTTGAAGAAGGACGGGGGTGGTGGGGATGGAGGAGAGAGGCGCTGACACCTCTAGCCATTCCGTTTCTGCCTGG
Source organism: Hystrix cristata (assembly GCA_004026905.1). NCBI lineage: Eukaryota > Metazoa > Chordata > Mammalia > Rodentia > Hystricidae > Hystrix > Hystrix cristata. The sequence continues at coordinate 20,477 of PVJO010018081.1, read as the reverse complement.
TTTTCATCCCTTAACTCTTTAACTGAGATACCAACAGAACATGTGGAAGCTGCAGTCGGTAGAATTCTAGCAGGAAAAGAGTCATGTCCTCTTTGTCCTCTGAGTAGATGGAAGTTTGATTAACTTGGTTAAGTTTTTATAGATCTCTATCTCTTTATCTTATAAGAGGAAAAGAAAACATGTAAGTCGATGGAAATCATCGTCCAACTATCCTGCTTTGAAAACAATAGCAAATATATGAAAGAACAATTACTGGGGGTTATGGATGGGCATGAAATAGCATCTTGGAAAGAAATTTGAGATGGGAGTCGAGAGGCTGAAGTCCTGGTAACGGCTTTGTATCTGACTGTGGCTTTGGGAAAGCCATTTACTCTTTTAAATTTTCAGTGTCCTTTCCAATCCCATAGTGCGATCGGGGCTCAGGGATTTTCAACTTCTCTCAGTGTTGGAGTCTTTGTTTTAAATAAATTCTTAGGAGAAGATCAAGATATGAAACCAGTACATGGAAAAATAAAGTGATCCGGCTGGGGTGAGCAGTTTGAATCTCGTCTGCCCATTTCTGTTCTCTGGGGCTTCCTGTCAGAAGCTCCAATAGATGTAGTGAAATGATCTCCGCTATTACTGTAAGGGCAGAGTAGCCACACATGAGCCTTCAGATGGGGGCTGCATACTTCCCTAGCACCTCTGTGTACCAAGTTGTTAGAAAAATGGGGTAGCCAATGAAGCTACGTTCCTTACGTTACCTTCTTTCAATGCTTCAGACATTTCAAATTTATTCCAGCCTTGAGCCTATTCATCAGGGGTTCACGCTTTCAAAAATATACTTTCTCCAGATTTTTGCATGAATAACTCCTTTCTCCTCATTTAAATGTTAAGCAAATCCAACTCCAGAGTCCTTTCTGCAGAAGAAGGCTCTTTGGGGAGCTCCTTCCTGGACCTGGTCTCTGCGAAGGCCTCGGGAAGGACCCGACTGCACGTCGTGTATGAGAAATTTGCAAAGGTCAGACAATTCAGCCGCCACCCATTATGATCACTCTTCACGTTCTCTTGCTTTTCCTTTTGTCGCATTTCGTTTACATTGGGCGGCTTTTGAAATCTTTATGTCTTAGTTTCTTCATCCACAAAATGAGTATAAGAATAGTATCTATACCCCGGCGCTGTTTCGAGGATTAAATATATTCATACATGAAAATTGCTTACAGCAGTGCCTGATAGGCAGTAAATGCTTATTGTTTTATTATTTTCACACATCTAGAAATCAGCAAAGTTGTAGATTACTGGATTCAAGTCCTAGCGGGACCACTGGAAATCATGAGTAATTTATGAATACTGAGAATATCAGAGAAGGCCGCGTCTCATCTTCTCCCCTGGAGCTGATGCAATGAAAGCCCAAGAGAATGAAATCATTTGTCCAAATCTCACGGCTAGGAAGCATCCAAGGTAGGACCGCAGCCCAGCTCTGCTGGTCCTCTAAAGCCCACCGTGGAAGGAAAAGCCTGTCTGGAGAATTTGCTAGCTGTTTTCTGACTTCTTGTACACACTTAGTCATGTGGAGTCCAACTGTGGAGTCTGTAGCTGTGGAGGGCCAGCTGCAGAAGAACTAGGGTGTCCCCAAACAGCCGGTTAATAGCCCTGAGGAAACTCGTGACTCTTATTGCCACCAAATTGATTTTAGAGATATATATATATATATATATATATATATATATATATATATATATATGGGCAATTTCCTTTTGAGGCTACTGCTTCTTTTTAGGGTGCCACCAGGAAACATAAACAGATCTGAATTTGTACTCCAGTTCTTGGGAAGTTATATCCGTACCTCATTATCATACACAAGGACCAACTCTAGAGGGTAAAATGGTCTCTATGTAAAAAAATTAACCAATACTCTAGGAGGAAAATTGCAAGTGTGAGCCCAGCCTGGGGCACTTACTGACTTAGTAAGACTCTATCTCAAAATAAAAAAGAATAAGAAAAAGGGCTATGTGTAGCTCAGTGAAAGGTCTTGGGTTCAGTCCCCAGGACCACAAAAAGCAAAATAAATGAACTAAAGAATAAAACTAAAATATTACTGGGAGAATTTGTGAATGAAATGGGGACAATCTCATCGCTTTGTCATTAACATCTGTGTGCCATGAAAGGAGAGGTAACAAGTTTGATAACCTTAAAGAGCAAACAAATAAATAATGCAAAATAAGATCTTCCGTACGGCAAAACAAACAAACAGACACCCCCCTCCCAAACAAAAGCCCACACACGTCATTAATAAAATCAAATTGAGGGAAACATTGCAAACTCATGCCCTAGGAAAAAAATGTTAATTTTGTCATAAAGAGAGGCACTACAAATTAAGATCTACTCAGAGGTATCATTTATCACCTATCAGATGGGTAATATTCCAAAAGTCTACAAAGTACTTTTCTGGTGCACTTTTAGGAAGACACCATGTAGTACTAGTAGGGGTAAGAATTTTCTGCCCTAATGGAAGGCAATAAACCAACTTTTATCAGTGACTCTGACACACTGGTCTCATCTATGCAAACTGGAATATGCACAAGCTTATTCATGTTGTATTAGCAAAGCCCTAGAAACAACCCATATTTCTACCAATAGAAGACTGAGAACATATTGTTCACTTCTGCTTGAGGATAGGATATGGCAAAGTGAGAAATTAGGTGCTGCCATGGAGAGGTCTCTAACATATACTTTTAATGAAAGAAGAAATACACAGTACAGTTTATATACTATATTGTATTTGGGTAAGAAAAGAGGATAATAATGTAAAATTGTATATTCAGTGGTACCTCGGTTCACAAACTTAGTTCATTCCCTGATTCTGGTTGCAAGTGTACTTCTGTGTCCATAAACATTTGAACAATACCCAGAAACCAAATCCGAGCTATTTTCAATTCACACCAGGGAGTCGAGATGAGGGAAGGAATGGTGTGGGCAGGAAGTGAGAAAACGTCCCAGTGACTGCTTTGATAAACAATTTGCTTCTCACAATTTGCCTATCTGAAAAGTGAAAAGAAAGTTAAAAGAATTCCTAGAAGTGGCAAGCGTTTACAAAGTAACTTTGGGCAAGTTGCTTTAACATCCTGAATTTCAACTTTCCCATCTATAAAACGGGAAAATGACATGGACTGCAGCTCGCTTTCAGTAGGTCACACAACGAAGCTCGTCTTTGAGCCGGTCCCTCACACTGCTGGGTCTCCTCGGGGTGAGCCATCCGGAGGGTGGGGTGGAGTGGTTTGGGGGCCTCCTGCACTCGAGTATTCCACACTCTGCTCTAAGTCAACCTCCTCCCAGAAAAGCCTTCTCTCATTGCTACGGAATATAATTCCTCTCTGCTCAGCCTCTGGCGTGTCTCTAGTCTTGCTTCACGACATTTATGAGACATCACTGTATTTTAGCTGCACTGACATTCTGTGTCTTCCTCACCACAGACACCACCCCAGGGGGGCACCGATGGCTTTGTTACGGTTCAGTCCCAGACCCCAGAGCGCTGCCTCTTGTCTGGGACGCGGGCCAGGGACACATGGGTGGGTGTGTGTGCCCAGTGCAAGGGCATGAGAGAACTCGGTCAGCATCCGCTCTTTCTGTCATTGACGATGCATCAGAAGCCCGGCTGCACTCAGCATTATTTCCCCTCTCCAGCTACCCAGCTCACTAATTGTAAGAATTCACTGACTTTTAATTTTATTTTTTATTTAATCTTATCCACAAGACTTAGATGGGCAGCATTTGGTTTAAGAGGTAAATGGAGAAGACTAAGAGAAAGTCCTGTCTGTCTTGCTTCCTCTTCGTAATTATCCTGTTTAATTTGACCTTTGTCCTAGCAGCCTCATTACTTTCTCACCCTGACCTCCTCCCCTATTCCCTCCTTGAGGTGTGAGCTGCTAGAGCAGCCTGCGGAGACTGGGGCCTGGCAGCAGATAATTGCTCCTGATCATTCACATATCTTATCAGCCCAAAGAAGCATAATTATCTCCTCCCTCTGCAAAGTCTCCAAAGAGAAAGCTCTGAATCTCTTTTGTTTTAAATGGAAAAATATAAATAAACCTGCAGCAAATAAGGAAGTGGGGGACCAGAAGGGAGGGGTAGTGGAAGAGAGGGGAAACCAAGATACATCATATACAGGTACAAAATAACTATGATGAATGTGACTATTATGTATACGATGTACCAATACATGTTCTTGGTTAAAAAAAAAATTCCTATGATGACTGTGATCATTATGTATATCGAAAGTGTACCAGTAAAATCAATTAAAAAAAAAAAGAAAATATCTTTGAACTTGATTTCACCTTGGAGATGGAAGCAGAAGAGAAGACACGTGAACACATGTATTCAATATTTTGTGCAAATGGACCTTTAAACACTCTTTTTGAGGTTTGATAGTTAAATATTTAGCATCCCATCAGGCAGTTAGACCCCTAAGCATAACATGTGCAGAGTGAGGGGGGAATTAAGTTCTGTCCCATTCACCAGTCCGTCCTTTGAACTCCCACCTTCACACCTGTGCACAACAGGATCTATGGGGGGCTTCTTGTCAGGATCTCCATCTTGGAGGTTTCCAAGATGTGGGTTTGGGGAAGGAGATGCTATCCAAGCACTTGTTTCAGGCTCTAACCCATCCGGCAGTGTCAGCCCCGTCTGTGCTGCAGTCTTTACCTTCCTGGTGAGGAGGGAAAGGGCTCCCTGGCAGGTGCTGAGTTTGTGGGTCGGGGAATTATAGAAGATACAGTAATCCATTTCCGGAAGATGCAGGCTTCAGACCTTGTGATTTTCTTCAGCCTAGACCTTACCCATTGTGAAAGAAACTGATTTCTGCTCAGCCAGAGCAGGATGCAGAGATTAAACCGGGTGAGCCAGAGGCTTTCCCACAGCAGTTTATAAAAAGTTCCAGACAGAGTCTGTGTCTAGTTCAAATTTGTACCTTCCATTGGTACGAGATGTGATAAAAAATCCAGTGGGTATTTCAATATGACAGTAAAAAACTCACTGCCACTAATCCCTCCCATAATCCTCCCCCCTGCTTTGAACACACTTACCTCATCATTCTTGCCGCTTTCAGAAGCAGCTCTGCAAGTCCCCTTTCACGAGTGACTTTAGTTGTGCTGTCCTGGCTGCCTCGATGTCCTGAATCAACTCAAAATGTTTACCTTTCATGTATGTCGTCTTGACTTTCAGGAAGAGCCAGAAGTCATGTGGTGACAGATCTGGTGAATACAGTGATGAAGACACACCTGGTGGATATAGTGATGAAGACACACCATAATGGTTTTACTAGCCTCTTTTTCTGTTGGATGCTACTCAGCAGCCAAATTCACCATAGTTTGGTCATCTTGCAAAGACACTCATGAAAGAGGACTCCCAGAACTGTTTCAGGAAGTGGCAAGAATGATAGGATAAGTGTGTTCCAAGGGAGGAATATTTTGAGGAGGATTCATGGTGATGTGTCTTTTAGTCTAATACCTATTTAAAAATTTAGACACTCACCATATGCTTTGATCACGCCATGCCTTACCTTTACGAAGTACTTGGGAATGCTGCAAGACCATTCGTACTCATTACCCTGTTTAATACTAATGCCGATCACTAGAAGTTAGTTATCATCTTTGTTTTACAGATAAGGAAGCAGAATGAGAGAGGTTAAGGAGTTGCCCAAAGTTAGAAAGCTAGTAGCAGTTAGTGACTCTGAGGCCTGGTATCAGCTCTTTGATCTGTGAATTGATTCTCACTGACTATACGATTGAAAGAAAAATGAATGTGTGACTAAATGAATGATGGAAAGCATGATGGCCAGGGCAGCATGCTCTGCCTCAGGTTAGAGACTTAGCCTGGCAAAGGAGGTCCAGACAGCAGATGCATCCAGATGCCCCAGAGAAATCCAGTCTGTGGACATTAGGTTGCAAATTGCAAATGTTTGCAGTGACAAATCTAGTCATGCTGCACTTATATAAAAATAATCTGCCTTTTAAATTCTTTTCTCTAATTAATGTTATCTTTATTGTGAGCGCACATGCTGCTGAGTAACATGGCCCCTACAGTAAGTATGACTGGTCAAGGGCAGTCTTGTGTTACAGATGTCTCCTCTTCCGTCTCTCCAGGTGGTCCTCTAGCAGATAGGGAAGAGGCTTCTGGGGATTTAGGGGGAACAGAATGAGAGGAGCCTCTTAGATCCATGTGATAGTCCCCTGGTTTTGCTGGTTTCCATGGCAAATTCGTTTTGTCAACTTATTGTGTCTCACCCCGTTAACTTCCTCAGCTTCCTCAGTCTCTTTTCTCTCACCTTGAGGGCGAAGGGAGAACACTGTAGACCTTCACGGTTTCTAAGACCACACCCTGGTTTTACTAGCAATTGTAGCTGTGTTACAAGAAGAGGTTCCCAGAGTTGGGAAGTTTGGATATCTACTGGTTCAGTCTACAGGCTGGGTCAAATTGGTAGGAAAATGAATGCATCTCGAGACGCTAATGTTAAGTAAAATACATCAAATATACAAGCTTAAATATCACGTGGTTTCTCATATATGAGAAACTCCGAGTATAAATAAAGAGTAAAATAAAAGATAGATGAAAGGAAACAGGGAGATAGGTCTTTTGCAAATGGGAGAGAGCAGGAGTCAACAGATGGACGGACAGGGAAGAGGGATGAGAAGTAAAAAAGAATTAAGATGTGTTATGTACATATAGCAACTCCCTGTGATGATTGTAATCATTAGGTACTGCAAACGTACTAATAAAAACAAAAATAAACTAACAAGACCTCAGAAATATTCCTACTGTTAGGCTAGAGAGAAACTTCCACCTACTACTCCATGATAAAAATAGTTAATACTGAGTACATGGATTTGAAGGGGAAGGCAAAGTAAATGAAAATTCTTCTGGTTGGTGCAGGGAGTGGCCAGGAATTCTGCTAGTGGGAGGACTTGATTAGCACCTTAAGGAACCTAAGGACGCCTCAGGGACCACAGGCCTTAGATGCCAGGAAAACAAAACAGAATATTACTGCCCCACCCAACTTTGCAGGATGTGTCATTTAGAGGTGAGATAGTCTCTCTGTGTTACACAAATCTGGAGGGCCTGTGACTCCTGGAGAGTGGCTAAGTATCGATTAAGAACTACTGCTTTGTAGGGGGGGAGTGGAAAGAGATGAAGCAATTAAATAATTGTTATTACATAGTTATTGTGATAATAATGAGATAGTAATGAGAGATCAGTGGGTCAGAGTGGTAGCGAGAGAGGGAGGAAGAAATGATTGAATTTGCATATATTTTATGGTAGCATTTATGAATGGACTGGCTATGGGGTAGAAGTAAAGGAGGAAACTCAGGGTTGACCAGACTTTTAGTCTTGAGTAAGTAAAAGAAGTGGAATTGCTATTAATTAAGATGTGGAAGGTTATCGACAGCTCTTATGAGGAGAGGAAATTCAGAAATTTTTTTTGGACGCATTAACTTTGTGATGCCTATAAAACAGCCAAGAGTATTTGGTGGGTCAGTATTTGGAATCCGAGTTTGGGGGAGAGGTCTGAGTTGGATGTATAAATTTGTGAGCCATTAACATGAAGCGATTGTTTGCAAAAGGGAAGGGGACCTAGTTTCATGGACAGACATGAAAAAACTTACTAAAATGGCAAAGCTCTTTTCCAGAATCTATATCTTTGAATCCAACTCAATAATTAGAATGGGCAGTATTTTTGAGCTTTTGTTATATATCTGATACTTTGCTAGACATTTTACATGCATTATTTAATTTAATCCTCATGCTGTATCACTTGAAATAGATATTACTTTCTTTCTATAGTAGATAAGAAAAATGAAGCTAGAAAGCTTGAATAAATTATCCAGGAATATACAACCAGTTAGAGGTGAAGTTCGACAATGATATCAATGATATCTATTGAATTGAGAACTCATATTCATAACCACTATATTGGTCAGCTTTTCTATTGCTGAGGCAAAAAAACCTGACACAAACTGAAACAAGAGTTTGTTTGGCTCATGGTTTCAGGAGGATCCAGTCCATGGTCAGCTGGCTCCAAGGCAGGGACATCGTGGCAGAAGGACGAGGTGGAGCAGAGCTGCTCAGTTCATGGTATTTAGGAGGCAGAGCATAGGGCACAAGCTCCTGTGGGAGACATATGCTTTAAAGGCACTTGCTGGCGACCCACCTCCTTCACTTGGGCCCCAGCTCCTATCAGCCCACTCAGTCATAAACATGGGCAGGTTAATCTGTGAGTGAGTAGTCACCACAGGATCCAATCGCCTCTCTAGGAGACTCTTAATTTGGTCAAACTGACAATTAAGATTAGCCAGCAAAACTACCAAATCATCCACTAGGTCTTGATATCAAGAAGAATAAGTTTAGAGCCTTCTAAATACTCAGATTTGTGACTTGTTTCGGGTCGTGATGCCCTTTGATAATTTGATGCAAGGTATGGACAAGTCCCCCAGAAATATGCACATATACAACAGGATGCAATATTTTGTGTTGTACTTCAAGGTTTTATAGACATCTTAAATCCCATGGACTGTGACCATTTAAAGATCAGTGGACTACTGTAAGAAAATTCATTCCCTATGTCCCCTGCATTTTCTCTCATAAACAATAAACACTTACTGAAAAATTTACATGAATCTTTTAGACATTATTGTACATGTTTTATATTCAGATAGTTTAAAGCTATACACTTTGAGAAAACTTTAGTCTCATCTTTGTTCCAATCTACTCCATCCTTAACTTCATATCTCATATTAGTAACAATACACTGATTACATTCTTGAGTATATTTCCAGTGTTTCTTTAAGGTAAATGTAAGTGCATATTTATTTTTTAGTTTCTCATCCCACATCATTCTTATATAAAGGTAGCCTGCTATGCTTATAGTTCTTCACTTTGCTCATATTAATATAACCTGGATGTCTTTCCAGATTCGTATATAGAAAACTTCCAATGAAATATATTGCAATATATCCCATTATTCCCTCACCGATGGACATTTGGAAAGTTTCTAATATTTTCTACCAGAAACCACATCACAGTGAATAATTGATAAAAGTCATTTTGTAACTGTGTAGTCACAGCAATAAGAAAAAGTCTCGGGAGTAAAACACAACAGAATATAAGGCGAAGGTATAAATGCTTTCATAATTTATCAAAAACACTTTGGTAAGACATGAATGAAATATAAAAATCTGTACATATTTGATGTGTGTATCTCAATGAGTTTGAGACTAAGTAGCTATCTATGAAATCATCAGCATCAGCCAAATCTTACTGATCACCTTCCAAAGTCTCCTTCTGCTCCATTTATTATTGTTATTGCTATATTTTCACAAGAGCACTTAACACATCAAAATTTTGTTTTAGTCCATTTTTATAAGTTAATGAACATTTGTACATTTTTTTCTGAACTTTTTTTTCTTATTTTTAATTTTTCAGCTCTTCAAAGGATAGAATCATGTTTTTTTCTTTTATTTGCCAAAACTAATTAAACTCAAATTCAAAGTGTCTGCTGTCCACCTGGCTCCTGTTATTTTCTAGCACTGGTAACTTACAGAAGCCACTAAATTTCTTGAGGGAGAAGAATTTTTCTCATTTCTGCATCCTACCCCAGTCTATTTCGTCTTTCCATGCTGCTCTCTGCCCATTATGACCTTCTACATGATGCCACACTCAGATGCCATAAATAGACTCTAGTTCCAGCTCCCTGCAGTGGGCAGTGCGTTGTATACTGGTTGCTTCATGTTGCGTCTGACCTTTCTCTTTGCAGAGAGCACAAGGGGCTGTGGAGCTGGAGAGAGGAGGCTGTGGATCTGGCCCCCATCCCCATCCTCTCTGGCTCACTCTCGCTGTAAGCCACCTGCATTTCTGTGGAATGGCGTCCAGGCCCGACTTCTGTAGCATTTCCTGATATGTGTTCTTACTGAGGATTCTAGAGCTGCTGCTGGGAGAGTTTGGCTGAATGCATCACAGTCCCTTAGAAAACCTTGAGCTGGGAAGTAGCTTTCTTCAGGAGAAAGTCATTAGAATTGGAATTTATTCCTTCTCTTTATGACCAAACTCTTTGGTGGGAATAAAGAAGAAAGTGGCTACTAGTTGTCCATCTCCAGCCCCACAGTATTGGGATTTTGTCCGTGGCCTCTGGGTCACCCAGTGAGTCACAGCATGAGTGAATGTCGCTGCTTGACAGACGATTTGCTTTGAGACATCCTGTCCTTCTGGGAGGGCTGGGACGTGCGGTATCCAACAGGCACCCAGAGTAGCTGTGGGGCGGGGATGACATTTAACTTATCTCAGCTTGTGGGGCCCTCGCTGACTTTCCTTCCTTAATTCTGCATCCTGTTGTGCAAGTGATTGACTTTATGTCTTTTCAAGTCACATTTATATTCAGTTAACTGATTGTATTCATTTTAATGTGGAGGCGATTCCCAACATTATTTACCAAGTCCTAATGCATATTGCTCAATCAGCATTTTAGCTCACTTGCGTATGAGTTTCTAAGTATAGTCTTTGTGGGATTGCGGAATGGCAAATTACGGTGGCTTTTCAAGTCAGGATCTGAATCACTAACTTGTCAACTGGATCCTAACCATAGTCCCTCCCAGTTAACCTTGTTTCTAGGACAGTGAGCCAGGCATCGAGAGAAGCAGCAGTTCTAATGGATTTGAGTCCGTCAGTGGCCGTCAGTGAGGCCCTTGAATATCTGAGACCTGTGCATCTTTCTGGCCCTCGAAAGTTCACCAGGCAAATCTCGAAAATCTGAGCAGAAGGCAGTTTATACCAGGAGATCCAAAGTTTGGTAAATGACCAGCCCCACATTAGCAGCCACGGCCCTGAATATCCAGCCTTAACCACTGCAAACAAGTCAACAGCTCTCATCTGCAGCAGGCAGAGAAACAGCGATCCTCCATCGTGGGCCCAAGAACAGTTTGGCAGCAGAAGCTGGAGAGAGGCCCAGCCCAGAAACAGAGGAGCGTGTATTTAGCTCTGAGTTGCCGGTACCCCTGATCGTCACGACTAAGTGTGACCCTGGAGGAAGAGCAGGTGCCAACCACAGTTTTAGTCAGTGGCCATCCAGAAGAATCCAGATATCTTCTAAGTCCTGATAGGAAAGAAGTATCTGGATGGGGGGAGGGAGAAAAGAGGGGTGTGAGTGGAAACAAAAAGTTTTTCCTGCTGTTGTTTTAACCAGTTAATCTTTAATTGTCTTCTTCTGGTTTGAGAAAGGACAGGATATACGTACGAATACAGGATTAATTTCAGGTGGCCTGTTGTAAGCTTTTTTCCAGAGATGACCCTTGGCCAAACCAGAATGAAATCATCTCATTAGTGATAAATATTTCTGCGGCCCCTAGGATTTGAGATTAATCCTGTAAGCAAGGTACTACCTTACCGGCTTTTTAAATAAAAAGACAGTGGTGGTTTACACCAGGTTTCTGCTTGGTTCTTGCAGTTTCTTCTGCTCTTGGTCACGTACCCTACTTTTTGCTACATGGTGTGGAGTGTGGGGTTGAAAAGACAACTCACACAATGTTGTGGGTCTCCTGAGCCCGTGTTATCTTGTAAGCGTGCTCACAGTTCGCGATTCAGACACCGAGCGTGTGCTAATCAGTCGAGGAGGGATCCTAGAGGTTGGTCTGGATGTCTTGGACCTTTCTGATATTTGCTTATGGTTTCTTTTTCCTTTTCCATCCTTCACCTTCTTTACAAGTGCACCCTGTGGCATCTTACTAGTCATTTCAGTTCTCCAAGCTGGAGAACTGGTGGATGAGGTCAATTTTGTATTCATTCTGAAATATGATACGACTAAAGGTGTGTACATTTTCAGCTCATGTTTTAAGCATTTTAGTTCTAGCTAGACTAGGTCTAATGGTGGCAAAATCTGCCTCTGAGTGAATCAGATTCTTGATTTGCTATTCTTTTCACACGTCCTTCCCCTTATTACTCTTAGATATAGAATGTCCTCACACTTTTTCTAACGTTATTTCAACAATACCATGTGTGGATTGCTTTAAGAAACCTTCCTAACTTGCTCTTACACATCTCCACGAAATAAAATTATTTTTCATCCCTCTGCAGTAACAAAACTGGATTTTTACAAAACTGTGACAGCACATCAAGTCCTATTACATCCTTCTCCTTTTCTGTATGAATTATGAAATCTGTGAAGACAGCAGGCTTGTCTAATTCACTTTTAATTTTCAGTACAGTCTCTGACACGAGTACACGCTCATAAAACACACCATCAAATAAATCAATGAAATAACAATAGCTCTTTTAACGTTCAGTACAGTTTCTGACATGAGTACATGCTCATAAAACATACCATTAAGTAAATCAGTGAAATAACAACAGTTCTTTAGCGCAACTCTGTTGAAGTGTTACTCAAATGTTGGTTGACTGGTAACCTATCTCAAAGTGTGTTTGCATTCCGAATGTAACAGGTGGCTAAAATCTTAAGCTAACGTGACGATATTTTAAGCTTGGCCTATCTGACATTGCCGGACTGCAGGTAAGCCAAGTGGACTGGCTATTTGCACAATATTTTTCAGTGGGATACCCAGGGACTTTCACAGAAAATTCAAATGATGTTATGTGGATTATTGTCACTGTACATCGCTTTGGAAACTAGAAAGGTCAGTGAATATTCACCTGGTGTAAGTTGGGTTTCACTCGACCTCCAATAAAATTTTCGTATTATTTGTATCGAGGTCGTTTTTAGTGTGGTGTCTGTCCGTTGTGGCCAGCCCAGAGCCCTGCTCACCAAAGAGCTGCATGAGTGAGTCAGGATGGTCCCATGTCAAACCTTCATTTTCTCACTTGTAAAGTAAGATGTTGGGTTCTATGATCGTCGGAGCATACTTTAGTTAAATATTTCATGTGACCACGAATAAATCAGTTACATATAGTTGCTTGACTAGAAAACTAAGAGACGAGTGTGAAATTGTGGAGATCAATCACCTTTTATGGTCTTGGAGAGTTGGAGGAAGGAACAGTGGCGTGGAGGATTAGCAAGTCACATGTGAATTGGAAAAAAAAAGCGTGACATTTTCGCTTGTCATTTTATTTGGCTTAAAACAATATTACATCAAATCTGCTTCCTTTTGGAATATACTTCACCAGTTGGCCTCGGCACTCTTTTGGACATCATCTAACTGTCTGATTGTCTACAGGGGTGGGAAAGAGGTTACACGGGAATTAACAGACTAACAGAGTCTGTGAGGCAGGCAGGTGACTCTATTTCCATTTCTGCAGAAGATAAAAATAATATCATATACACAGGTCAGCAGAATACTGTAAAAACAAATAAGTTGGTGTTTGAAAATAGGTCCCACAGATGGTAGGTATCATGAGAAGTTGAGCAGTAGCCGTAAGATCTTACCAAAAATATTTACTTTGGGAAGTAGTAATCTAACAGCTCATCGCATTAGATATTCAAGCACAGAATCTTGCTCTGGAGGGTAAATGGAGTCATGTCTTATGGAGCTGAGCCAGAGCATCACAACGTGATAGTACATAAAAGTCCTGCAAAAACTCGCAAGAGCATGATTTGCAAAGACTGAGTGGTGTCAGCTGTGTGTTTTCTGTAAACGAGGAAACACACAGGAGCCTGTTTGGTGCTAGCCTTCTGGGGAGTATCTCCACAGGTGCTGCATCCTGGTGCGAACCTTGCAATGGAAATGATGTGAGGGCGCCGTCGTGGTAATTCGTGGTAATTCGTGGTAATTTGAATGCTGTGTTTAGTAGCAGCTGAAGGGAATAAGTAAGAGTGACGCTGCAGAGTTCCTGGCTCCACATTCTTCTAATCCCTTATTTTGTTTTTAGAGCTTTGTTTATGGTTCCATTCCACGGAGTTCTCCTCCAATGAATTTTCTCTAGCTTCCGATTGGGCAATACTTTAACCTTATTTCCGTCTAGTGTAATAAGACAGATCTTTCAAAAGCGACTTTGTGTTTGTTCTGTTGTTTTTTACTCTTGGAGTAGGTAATCTTAATGTCTTTTTATTTCAGAGATTTGAGGGGTGGAGAGTGAGGATGGAGACAAACAACAACCTTACTCTCTTCCCTATGACCAATAAAGTAAATTTTCTGTTCAAAAGACACTGGAATGGTTTCAGAAGTAAATTCTTAGACAAAATGGTGTTCTTTAAATTCTTAAAAAGTTGTCTTTGACGCAATTAACAAACTATAAGGATTTATGAAGCCAACTGCTGTGAGAGGTGGTGTTCTGAGTTATTAAACCTCATAATTAGGATATTTTGTCATATGTATTTATTAGTGAATATTAATTTTACAAAATACTGGGTTTCATGTGGCGTTTTCATACACGTGTATATATATTTTGATCCCATTTATGAAGCTTCCTCAGGAAAAGCATTTGCTGTGGCAGGGGCAGGAGACTGGTAGTTGAGTTTAGGTTTTCTGTGGTGATTTCTAGCAGGGAAGCCTGCAGACAGGGAGTCAACGCCCCTGGGCTGGTGTCTTTCTGTGTGGAGGTGCTGCCACCTATTGGTCCTCACTTGCTGCTGGCCAGAGTTCAAAGCTCCTATCCAGGGTGGGTGCCCAGCTTGTGTTTCTTAGAATCAGAACCAAAAACAAGAATTCAAGTTTGAATAATTTTTTCATTAATTTTTTTATTGTTAAAAATATTTTATTAGCATATATTTGCAATACCTAACAATTATCTGGGAGGTGAAGGAAAGACTAGCAGGGTGGGGAGGAAATAAAACAGGAAAGGGGGGTGGCCAATAAAAGCTGACTATCGCAAGCATCTGGAGTTAACACTGTTGAGAGGAGTCTCAACACATATCTCAGTTAACTCATCTGAGGCGCAAGGAAGGTGGGGTTTTAACACACCAATTTGTAACTACCAACACTTTGGGACAGTCCCACAGATGGCAGCGAATGATCCAAGCAGAGAAATGCCACCTACATCCATCCTAAACTTGCAATGTCAGGAAACTCAATTCCCCCACAGTGATCTTTATGAGCAACTGTGGTCGGGGCTCCTTCTAACTCCGCCTCTCACCTCTCAGACTGATATATTCTAGCCACCAGGGATGCAGAACAGCACGGGATGCCATTGTTTGAACTCCGGAGCATCTTGGAAATTGTCCTAATTGCGCTAATTATCCCCGTGTTGCTGCCCTCACATGACTTATGAGACCATTTCAATGTTCAGTCAGCAAACAGCTTCTGGATTCTGTGGTGGAAGGGGCGACATATTAGTTTCACGGCCATGCGCTTACTACTACTTTCTTATTCTTGGTCTGAGACGATGTTAGATTGAATCCCATGATGATAAATTAGACACCTTGAGCGCATTCACATTATAAGCAAAATTACATAAAAACCAATTAAGGAAATGATCTAATTTATGAGTGTCCACAAAAATAAACTCAGCCAAGGAACCGAAATACTTGTATGCTGAAAACCATAAAGGACTCATGAAAGAAACTGATGACAATGCAGATAAGTGGACATTGTCCTGTGCTCAGTTGGAAGAATTAATATTATAAAAATGCCCAAAGTGCCCAAAGTGATCTATAGATTTAATCCATCACTATCAAAGTTTCAAGGGCATTTCCTCCCAGAGAAACAGCCAAGAATCTCTAAATTCTTTAAAAAAATCCCCGAGACCCCAAATAGACAAAGCAACCTTGACGACAAGGGAAATGAGTTTCTTCAGTAAGTGCTATTGAGAAATAGATATCGAGAAAGAGAGAGAGCAAGAGAGAGACAGAGAGAGAGAGAGAGAGAGAGAGAGAGAGAGATGGACCTTAGCTCATACAAAACTAACTCAAAATAGATGAACACTTAAATATAATACTTCAAACTGTAAAATACTAGAAGAAAACATGGGGAGAAATCTGCATAATATTGGTCTGGGCAGTGATTTTGGGGGATACGATCCCCAAAACAGAGACAACAAAATCCCAAACTAAACAAACTGGATTGCATTGAAAAACAGAAACTTTCACATAGAAAAGGCGACAATCAACAAAATGAATACGTGACTTGATGAAGGTTGCAACAAGGTCCGGCTTTGCCACCAATCTACAACTTGGAATGGTTCATCATCCTATCTGCGCCACGACCTTCTTACCACAATTCTCTCCATCTCTGTAAGAATTTTTCACATTTCATTTAGGGCCCACCCACGTAATTCAACACAAACTCTTCTTGTCAGGTTGTTAATTTAATCACATTTACGAAAACTTTTCAACCAGTCTGGGTGTCATTTGTAGGTCCTAGAAATAAGGACCTAACATCGTTGAGGGGTGGTAAAGTCATTGATTTCAAAGCTTTATCTTTTCTAAAGTTGGCGTTTAGTGTTAAAATTTCCAAACTGCTTCCTTAGCTGTTTACCACAAACCTTGTTGTTTTTTCATTTTATTGTTAAAACTAATTTCTATATCTCTAAATTTTCCTTTACTCCAAGGTTATTGGGAACTGTTGCTAATTTTTAATAGAATTTTGAGAGATCTTTCTCAAAATGATTTCTAATTAATTACATTGTCTCAGAGAACAAACTGTCAGTTACTTAAATTCTTTAAATTTATTTAGACTTTTAAAAAATTGACCCAAGGGGCTGGGGATTTAGCTCAGTGATTAGAGTGCTTGCCTTGTAAGCACAAGGGCCTGAGTTCGATCCCCGGCACCACCAAAAAAACAAAAAAAAAATTGACCCAAATATATTCTATCTTGACGACTATTCTAGGTACCTAATAAATGGATACTCTGCTTTCTCAGTTAGTGTGCTTTGTTCTATTTCTTGTGTTCATAATGTTATCTGTAATTCCTATTTCTTTGCTAATGCTTTGTTTATTTGTCCTAGCAATGACTGAGCCAAGAATGTTGAAATATTCAACTCCTGTTGTGGATATTTTTGTTTCTCCTTACAGAATGATTAGGGTTTGCTCCATCTATTCTGTCACTCTATGTATAGCTGCACGCATTTTGAGAATTTTATGTTTTCTTGGTAAGTTGACCCCTTTGTGACCAGGGAGTCACATTCTTTCTCTTGGTAGATTTAATTGAAATGTATTTAGTCTGATGTTAACATAAATGCACCAAGGCTTATCTTTTTCAGAGATAGATTCTTAATAAGAGTTACAAATGAGCTACCGATGAAATATTGTGGGAGTTGAATGTGATGTCAACTCTTCCGAGTGGGATAAACAATAGAGTTTTCAAAGCATGAGATAACTGGCACAGTTCTCTACAGTTTCTTCTCTCTTGTGTGACTCCTCTACCCCCTGAAATGTCCTTGCTTTTCTTTCTGCTTCTTGCTTCTGTTCCTCTAATTCTACTTCCTGGAATGGATTTCTTCTTAACTTACCTGGAGATAAACAGTTGCTACTCGGAACTGCTCTTTTATTTTTATATCTGTGCATTATCTCTCCAACTATGGTCTAGGTTCCCAATGATAATAAATGTCATCCACAATTACTCACTCTGTGTTGAATATTCTATTAAGTGCTTTAAATGTTTTACTTCAACAAATCTTGGCAACATCACTGTGAGCAAATAATCATTGCTTCCCTTATTTGAGAGATTAAAGAGAATGAGGTAAAGGCAGGCTTAAACTTGCGCAAACTGACATAATCAGTAAACTGTGGAATTGGATTTATGCCTAAATAATGCAGCTCCAGAATTCAGGCTGCGTACTACACACACACACACACACACACACACACAAACACACACACACAGACACTTAGGAATCCTCTAAGTTAGATAAATTAGGAATTGAGATAAGTTAGGATATGTTAGGAATTGAGAATTGGTCCAAATGTTCCTGAGATTGTTTTAATTTTGTCCCTTCAGTGGAATCCCTTGAGGTTAAAAGTTCTTTGGGGACCTGGTTCTCCATTACTGAAATCTCTTAAGAACGCGTCCCTTGCTCTGTGCAATGTATAGGCCAATGCACAGGTTAAGGATGGTGCCTTTGTACCCAGGCCCATCAGGATTGGGCTTTGTCTTCTTCACCACAGGCCTAGAAATTCATGCCTCTTAGAGGGGTCACCATCATGAAGAGAGATGAGGCTTCCATTCTTACTTCTAGAAAACGATGACTTGTTTTGAAGGACTTGAGGGAGATCTATAAGGATATCCCTCAAGAGGTGAGTACATGCTATTTTGGACAATGTGAAGTTTTTGAAATCTGGTAGAGAAACATCAGGATTACTTTTGCCTCTGGGATCTTGCCCTCCCACCCTAGATTCTCTAGAAAGTGCTGATGTTGGCATTCTGTTCACAGGCTCTTTAGACCAAACGACTGGTCTGAAAGATTTTTTCTGGAGTGAATTGCCTGTTATTTTAATAAAGATAGTCAATAACAATGTATTATGTCTTGAAAATTGCTGACTTTTAGTGTGTGAAGTACACAAAGTACATAAGTGCATGAAGTAAGTTAGCCATTATACAATGTAAACATATTTCAAAACATCACATTATACTTGAAAAATATTTACAATTTTTATCAATTAAAATAAAGGAAAAATTCTGTGAAAAGAGACAAATTACTTCCATGAAGAATTCTAAAATTACAAAATCTTAGATATGGGCAAGGCATAAAAATCATCATTTTTATTTTTTGGAAGACTAAAGATGAGGTACATTCAAATAAATAAGAAAATAAATAAAATAGTTATTGAACTAAATCTAAAATTATTCTCTACTACATCTTATCTCCAAACACCTATGTGGCAAGATTTTTTTGATTATAAATGAAACATTCCTTCAGTGGGTAATGTCTTTAATGAAAACCTAGACACTATGTTTCTGTGGCAGCAAAAACTACACTATATACAACATTAAGGGAATACTCATTATAATGATGACGTAATTATAAACAGAGTAGATGGAGTTATAATTTTTGGAAAATATTACAGCCTTCACAAAATATTTATTCTATAATTGATTGCATATTGCTTTATTTCCAGAGAACATTAATTCACTATGCTGTATAAACCAGAGTTTTTCATTTGAATTTCCTTACAAAATCATCAACTCCTAGGAGTTTTAAATTGTTTAATTTATTGTTCTTTGATTTGACTAATGAGTCACTTAAATATTTTCTTGACGGTTTTTCCTGCAAAAAATATACATTTCATCTTTCACATCTGCATTAGTATTACTGGTTTCAGAATAAGTGCCCTAAAAGAAGTTTATGTAGAATCTAAAACATCTTGCAAAATAGTTCTGTGTTTTATTAGCTCCAGCGATGCTTAACGTTCTGGCCATTTGCTGTGACAGGGTGCTTCCAACTGACCTCTAAGGCAGGCGTCTCATCTCCTCTCCTGGCATCATTTTTTGAAATCAAATTGTAACTATTAACATCTACAGATAGTATTTAGCCAATGACTAATCATCTTAAACAAGCCTTTCTATTTAATCTTCTTATATATTTTTTGATGCTTCTTTTACTTCACATCTCTCATAAAACGTATCTTGTTTTCTCTCTTTGAGATTTTTATGAACCTCAACAACTGTCATTTATGTCCACTAATATTCCCAACGAGAAACCTTTCATCAAATATGTATTTTGTCTTTTCCACATCCCTTTATTGAGGTAAATAGAACTACACACATACGTGAATTATGTCTTAATAATGTTAGGATATTGATGATCATTCAGAGAGGAGAAGGAATCCCTTGCCGAGTCCTCCTTTGATGTCTAATATTATAATATGAACATCCCCTTGTTTTTTACGGTATTCTCACTAAAGATATTACTAAGTGGGTTTTATTATCCCATCATAGAATAAGATGAAATATTAAGTGTAACTCTCTTTGAAACGTAATTTTATAATAAAGAGGTTTAGATCAGCTCTTGGCAGGAGCAGGTGCAGCATCCAAGAGATGGAAGCTAAGCTGCTGGAGCTCCACAGACTCTCTGCACCGTGCCCGGGTCGAGGAGCCAGGAGTCCTATCTCCCAGTTCAACAATCTCTCGCTATTGTCTTTTATAGACTTATTTAAGATGATTAGTCATTGGCTAAATACTATTTGTAGCTGTTAGTAGTTACAATTTTTGTAAGAAATTAAATTCTTTTTTTCTAAATGACAGATTCCAAGTGATCAATGGAAGGAAAGAACCAGACAGCAGTGACCGAATTTCTTTTCTCAGGCCTCACAGATCTTCTGTGACCCAAGATCGCCCTTTTCTGCACGCTTCTCTTTCTTTATCTCGTCACGCTGGGCGGCAACTTGGGGATGCTCGCTCTCATATGGGTTGATCCCAGACTCCACACGCCTATGTACTTTTTTCTCGGCCACTTGTCCTTTATAGATGTTTGCTCCGCCTCTTCCATCGCCCCTAAAACGCTGCGCGATATCTTTGCAGTGAAGAGAAACATCTCTTTTGTGGGCTGTGCCGCACAGATGTGGTTCTTTGGTCTCTTTGTAGCAAGTGAGTGTTTCCTCCTGGCTGCCATGGCATATGACCGACGTGCAGCCA
>PVJO010018080.1:0-37579 GCA_004026905.1 Hystrix cristata | reverse complement strand
TGGTGATACTGGTGATGGTGATGAGGGTGATAGTGGTGATGGTGGTGATGATGGTGACGGTGGTGGTGATGGTGGTGATATTGGTGATGGTGATGATGGTGGTAGTGATGATAATGATAATAACTAGATTAGTGAAAACCCCATACAGGCTCCATAGAGCATGAAACACATCAAAGTACAGCAAAGTCTTCTGATATTAATGCTGTGAGACTTATAATCTTTCCAACGAAAATTCAACAATGCTCATCTTCCTTGAGGTTTATCTGTTTTAACCCCACACACAGAGGAGTCTGGCTTCCGAACTCTAGACACAGACAGGAGCAGGGGCCACACACGGCCACCGCCCTGCCCACCTGACCCAGCTCATGGTGTCCCCCAGGGAAACTGCTCATGCTGAGAGTGCTGGTGAGCATGTTTAGCACCAATGCCACCTTCTCTCTTCTCTCTGTGGGTTTGCATGCTGTGTGCCCAGTTTGACGTTTGACATTTTAGTTAATTGTATAGATACATCGTTTTTGTTCTTCAATTCTGAAACTATTTTGAGAAGTGGAGGGAACACATGGCATTAGGGCCAGGCTGTCCGTCTCTGGGCCAGCTGCCCCCCACCCAGACCAGGACAGGGTGCCCCTGGAGCTCTCAAGCCCAGCATCTGGGGTCTTCAGGACATCAGGACTTGGGTGTCTGCACTTTAGCACCCATCACTGGCAGCCAGTGTGATCAGATCCATCCAAGCTCCCTGCAGTGGCAAAACAGACCAGTGCTGGCCTCCTCTTCACATGGATTTCCTTCCTCCCTAGCCCATGGTGAAGGACAGAGCTGATGAGTGCCCAGGGCATCTCATCCCCTGCAGCAGCAGAGAAACCTACCAGCGGCTTGATTGGCACTTGGTACCCTGCTCACTCACGTGCCTGGGAAAACTGCTCTTCACAGCCATCCGCTGGGGGTCAACGTGGTCAAGTCCTGGTTGAGATGTGGTGAGGGCACGGGTCCCTACTTACAGTCCCACTGAGGCAAACCCTGATGCCTGGCACACTCCGCAAAGGCCTGGATCTGTCGCTCTCATCTCCGACACCCGTAAATTGTCTGACTCATATGTGGGGTGATCAAAATGCACAGAGAATGTTGACATTTTCAAAATTTACTACAGCGAAAGGCACATTGCCCAATATACCCCTAGTTTCAAACATGCCAGTCCTGTTGTTCTTCCCACTTTCTGAAGCAGCTCTGAAGTTGTTCATGTCTTCGTTATGTGCAGTCAAAAACACAGTGAACGCTGTTGCCAAGGGCCATCCAGCAAAAGGCAGCTCAGAGAAACTTGGTGCTGTGTCCACACCCACCTTCCTCCCCGAGTCTGGCACTGTGCGACTTCTGGCTCCTCCCCAGTCAACATGGGCACAGAAGGCCAACATTTCGAAAGGATGCAGGATATTGAGACAGCCAGGACAGTGGAACCGATGACATTCAATGCGCCTTTTTAGCACAGTCCCCACAGGAATGCAGGCCCACTGTCTGTCACGAGCCTTCCAGGAGATCAGCAGGCACAGGAGTGTTGGACACTGAAATCTGGAGGCAGCGGTGCCCCAGCACCCTCCACCTTGCCTCTACTCCCTGGGTTCCTGGCAGAGGGCACCGTGCCCCTCTTTACCCTCGCAATAACTCTGTGAGGCCAGCAAGGCAGTCACTGTATCCTCTCTTAGTAGCAGTGAGGGTGAGGGAAGGACTTTCGTATGCTCAAAGTCATACAACCAAAACTGAGTGGCACCCAGTCTGCGCCCCAACCGGCTCCATGGAGCACCTTAGGGTTCCTCGGAGATTGGTTTGCAAACCAGTGGCTCTCCAGCTTTCTGTGGCCTCTGCAGTCTTGATTAGTTGTGGCTGTGACTTTGGTCATCTTGTGGGGTCCCCAGGAAGTAAGAGGAGCATGTATCACACCCAGGGGTGCTCACCAGGAGCTTCGGTGGCAGAATGTGTCCTTCCTAGATCAAGAGCTGACCAGTCCCCGCGTGGGCAGGTGCAGGCCACCCATTGAGGCCGAGGCCAAAGTCCCTAGCACATGCAGCTCCATAGTGGCTGGATGGCAGGTGACTCCCAGACAGCAGGTTGATGCTCCTGAGAAACTTCTGCTGGGGCACCCTGAGGGCAGCTTGAGTCCTGTTGCCATCGGGAGAGGAGCAACAGGAAGCCACAGAGCAGGGCCTCTGCTGCCCTTGGCCTATTGTCCCTGTTTCCCACAGGCCTGGCGTATGTCACTGATGGAGTGAAAATGGCCAGCGGCTGTCATCACACAGGCTGAGGGGGCAGCTATAAAACTTGTGTGTTTCCTAAATGCATACAAAATGGAACTCAGCTGCTTTGTCCTCCACCACTTCCAACAGGGCTTTCTGTGGCCAAGTGTCTATGGCCCAGAAGAAAGCAGCCACCCGCCTCGCAGCAGAGCTGGGAGGGGGCTCAGCATCCCAGGTGCCACCTCCTCCTTGCCCTCTGAGGGTGAGGGTGGCCCCAGGGTTGGGTGGGGAACAGGGACATTCCAGGGTCCTTTTGGAAGCAGGGGGTGCCCAGGAGAACATGGGGGTTTCAAGGGCCCCCTGCAGCTGAGCAGGGTGCTGGCCACACTGCAGAGCCTTTGAGGTGGGCCACGGGAAAGCACTATGGCCTCGGCACTGAGCTCGTGCCCGCCCCTGGGGTGGACCTTGTCTTTTCTCTCTCAAATAAATCTTTGATCCTGCTGCTGCTCTGGGGTGCCCAGCAGAGACTGGGGGAAGCAACCTGCAGAGCCCCCTTAGTCCCCTCAATGTCCTTGCACCCTTTACTTCCGGGACATGAAAGGAAACCTCGGTGCCATTTGTGTCAGGGATGACAGTCCAAGCAGGAGGGTGACAACACAACAGGGGTGCAGAGAGAAGGTGACATGGGATAGTGCGGGAGCGGTGGGATTGCTGAGAAGCAGCCCAGGCAGGGGGAGGCAGGTGGCCATCATCTCTTGGCTGGGACAGGGGGCTGGGGGGGGATGGTCCGGTCACCCAGGCAGCCTCGGGTCCTGGCTCTGAGCACAGGGGGCTGGTGCTGTAAAGGAGGCGCCAGCAACCCTTTCCTCCTCTTGCGTCAGTGTGCCTTTGGGCCCCCACCCACTGCAGGGTCATCCCCGCGTCCAGTGTCAAGGGTTTCTGTGCACACTCGGCAGAAGCCTGGCAGATCTGGTGAGCTGCTCTTTGACCAGGATCGCTGTGCAGACTCCTTGACCCAGTCAAGGAGTTGAAAGTTTCACATCTCGCCCAATTTCTCCAGGCTTGGGGCTGGATTCTGCCAGCAAATGCAACGTCTTCCCAGGCATCTCGGTTTTCTGTCAGCAGACGGCACAGCTGGAAAGCCCCACTCACTTCTCCTCCTCTATCTGCAGGAGGAAATGAAAATACTCTGCTTTCAACCCCTTTGCACCTCTGCGGGCTCAGGGTAGCCAACGGGTGGTGGTTCTTGGAGCCAGGCGGGAAGCTGCTTGCCGCCCGAGCGGACAGGGCCCCGGAGCGTATGTGTGTGCCCTGCAGGCTGTGAAAGAATCCACTCTCAACACACAACCTTCGAGTCGGCGATCGGGGCCTGGAGACGCCGCTCTGCTGGGACGCGGAAGACATCTGGCCGTCCGGGCGCTAGGCTCTTTGCTCTCTGTGGACGTGCGTGTTCTGCGTGAGACCCCTTCCCCCAGTTGTAAAGAGACGCCAGGGTGCTTTTTGGCAGGGATGGTTTTATGAGGTTTTCCCACAGACGGAAGGGATTGTCACTCTCAGGAGAAACAGCTGCCAATAGCTGTGGGCCAGGGTAGGCCGCGCTCGCCACCCTCGCCAGGACCCGGGCTTGCTCTTCCCTGAGGCTCTTGGCTTTAGAGAGACACTGTAAGTGGCACAGGAGGGCTGTGTCAGCCAGATCACCGGCTCCCTGCCTCTGGTGCCTCTTCGCTCCTCTGGCAGCAGGTCCTGAACTGGTGGCTCCAGTTTCGCACTCGGCCCCAGAGATGTTGGAGAAGGGGGCGGAGGAAGGACCTCCTCCCCAGGCAGAGGAAAGCAGGCAAAGTAGAACAAGGCTGCAGGTTTATTGGGAGGTACCTGAGAGGCTCCCGAATCCAGCACCCGAAAACAGAAAACCTGAACCGAAACAAAACCAGCGCTCGTCTGGTAGCAGTGCTCTTATGCTATTGCAGAACAGGTTCCTGGTGTCTGTGGCAGGGGCTGCGGGGGACAAGTGCAGTGACATGGGGTAGGTTTAGGGGCTCCTTTCGGCCCCCAACGAGGTCACCACCTCCAGCCCTCGCACAGGGCTCAGCGTGTGGGTGGTAAGGACTCACCTTATCCTGCAGATGGCCCCCAACGGGGGCACCAGGAGAAGACGATCTTCATGTCACCAGCCATCCCAAGTGACACCTTGGATCAGCCTTCGCCTACCACCTCTCCAGTGCTGGGGACTTGCCCCTCATGGTGGCTCAACTGTGGTCTGTCCCTGGGAGATATAGCTGGAAACTTGGTCACCATTGTGGTTATGGCCCTGTTGGGAGGGGATCAGTCGCTGGCTCATGCCTTTCCCCTAGCCTGGGTTTGTCACCTTGAGAGCAGGTTGTCACATGTCCACTTGACCTGCCGCTGTCTGCACGGGATGGATCGCGCGGCCCCAGGCCTTGTGGGAGGGGAGCAGCTGCGGGCGCTGTGCCCTTGGCCACCCGGACCCCAGAGCCCCGAGCCGAACAAACCTCTTCTCTTTATGTCGCCCAGCTCAGGTTCCACTGGTGCAACGGAAACCATGACGCTCTCTGAGACGCCGCGTCTCCAGCTGTAGGGGAATCTGTTTCTTTACTTCCAGCTAGCGTTTCCCAACCTTAGTCTTGAGGACCCAGGCGGGGATCAGAGCTGGGAGGGACCCTATCCCCCTCCTGCTGCTGAGGACACAGGGGGCAGGGGGGGCCCTGATTGGTAACCGAGCATTCTTCCTGCCACAGCACAGAGGACAGAGTGCAAACCACTCTGTGCCCTTTCAGAGCAGAGTCTCTGCCAGGGCACAGTCGCCGTGTCCTGAATATTTCCTGCTGTGGCCGCAGGGGCGGGGGTGAGGCACAGGGCTGCAGAGGGCACCTTCAGGGTCCCCAGCCCGCTGGGGCAGCCAGCGGCGGAGGTGCTTGGGGAACACAGCGGAATCGTGTAAGCTGGCCTGGGGCGTCACAGAGGTGCTGGTTCGGTTCAGTGATGCGCCGGGAGGTCCCAGGCTCCCCTCACCTGTGAGACCGGCATCTTCCTGAAGGGGGCGCTGCACCTCGGTACAGCACCCCAGAGGGCAAGAAAGCTTTTAAACCCAGGCATGGTGATGATGATTGTGCTCCACCTCGGGATGATACTAAATGTCATGGAACTGCCACTGAGTGGGCGACGGTGGCAGTGCGTGACTTGGATCCCATTTGGAAGCTTTGAACTTGAGCCTTCGGTGTTTATTCAACACTACTGCCAAACAGAGGGCTTGGGGATGTGACAAGGCATCAGAACAGCAGTGGGCAGCCCTGTTCACCTCCAGGAGGGCAGAGACACACACAGCCCCCGGCTCCGCCAGCCCCTGGAGGTGGAGCGCAGTCTTCCAGGACCGCTCAGTCAAGCTGAGACGCATCCATCTAGGCTGTGCATTGGGGACACCAGGCTCCCACCCCCAGACTTCGAGATTTGAGGCCCTGGGGTGCAGCCTGGGTGTGGCCGAAGCCCTGGAGATCCTACAGCACAGCCGAGGCTGAGGAGCCCCATCTGTGCACACTGAAGTTTTGCTCTCTGTGCTTATTTTGCCCAAAGCCGCCTGTCTCACTAACTTTACCGTGTCTGTGCCTGGCAGGGCCTTGTCCCCATGCGACCAGAGACCTCCCCACCCTGCCCTCCCTGCTGGCTTGTTCCATTTCATCCTTACCAGCAGTCACTGCCATCTCTGGGGCCACTGTTACACTTGGACCCTGACCACAGCGATTGTCCAAACACCACACTTCAAACAAACAAAAAGAAAAGAACCTGGCCACTGCCCGTGATAAGCACTGTTATCAGCCCCGGGCTCCGGTCGGCGCAGGCTAGGGACGCGCTCCCCGAGTAAACACCACCTGTTTGTCCAGGGGACACAGGCCGCGCCTGCTCCCGGTGTTATCGGGGCGGAAGCACTAGGCCAGGCGTGTGACATTCGGACCAAGCTGACAGCACGATGGAGAGCTGGCCGTGCCCCGGGCAACCACAGAGCAGCCCTCAGGAGCTTGGCAGAGCCCGTCTGGTTATTGCTTCCTGGAAGGCCCTCGCTGGGAAAGGGACTTTCACTTCTTCCAGCCTTGGTGGCTTCTGGTCCCACGTCTAGACTGTGTTCACAATGGCCAGGGCCTTCCGGATTCCAGGCCCTGTGTGCTGCCAGTTTCCGAGGCCGTGTATCTAAATTGGGACTTCCTGGATTCCTGGTCTGTGGGTGGGAAGAGACCGAGGAGGGCAGCGACACTTGCCTCGCTCTTTACAGAAGGAGAGGAGGTCAGAGGTCCCCCGCCTGGTCAGAACACCCCAGGGCTGTGGCCAGGGGACAACTGACTGTCCAGAACCACGCAGTTCCTGGCACCCTCTGGATGCGGGCGAGAGCATTCCTCTTGGGACGCTTGCATGCCCAGGACGGCTGCGGTCTCCATGCCAGGTTTCCCGCTTCCATTCCCCAAATCCGCTTGTCCCCCGTCCTCCCCACCCCGGTGAAGCCCATGCCAGTCCTCCAGGTTAGGACCAGGGTCGTCTGAGTACTCTCTCAGCTCCCACCTCTCCCTGCCGCCACCAAGCCGTCACTTCCGGCGTGGACCTCTGGGGCAGCCCCGCTGCAGGTCTCTGCCTCAGCAGTAGGGTGTTGATGCGAGAGTGAGCCCCAGGGAAAGTGTCTGCTCTTCCTGTGTCCACGAGGCCATCAGCTTCAGCCCCCACAGCCTCTCTGACATCTTCTCCACCACCCTTCCGCTCCAGCCCGCTGCAGCCAGCCTGGCCTCCTCGCTCCTACAACACTCTACGGCCCAGTCTGCCCCAGGGCCATTGCCTTCGTGGTTATCTCATTTTCTTCAGATCCTCCCACAACTTACTGCTTTACTATCTCCAGGACTCTTCTCAAAGTCCACCTTGTGAGACACCCACACATGCGCCTCTATTTCCCATCTTGATTTGTTTTCCCAAAAATATCAATGTTCTACTGACAGATCCACTTGTGATCGGTACCCACATCCCCCTTCAAGAGCAGGAGCCCCATAGGCACAGATGTGGCCAGTCCACCTGCATTCACAGACATAATATAAGCCCAATCAACGACTCTCCAGTGAATGGACATGTGAGCATGTTTTAATGGATCCTGTTGGATTATTTATCTATCTTAATTACCATAATTTATATCTAAGGTTTTAATATCTGGTAGCCAGTCCTCTCAGCTTATTGCTTATTTCTATCAAAATATCTTGTCTAGTTATGGATCTTTGCTTTTTTAGAATGAGTTTGTCAAATGCTATTTCAATTAATATGCTAGGATGTTTTATTGCTAATGCAGATGATTTATAAATGAGAGAAATTATATTCCAGTGACACAAGACTCCCATCCACCTCCCAGCGTCTTTGGGGGCTTCTTTCTCGTGCTTCAGGGCGGAGACAACCATCTCCAAGCTGTTTCTCAGGATTTCATTAGAATCAGTTGTAGGTGAGTTTTGGTTCCATCCCAATTGAGAGTGGAACTTATATCTCAGACGGTCTGATTGGAGGGAAAGCAAATCCATCTTTTGTTTATTGCTGCTTCGGGAGCCTTGTGAAATTTACTCATCAGCTTCAATAGTTGGAGGATTCTCTTAGATTTTCATCGCAAACAATTTATTGTCTACAGACACGGGTGGCTTAGCCCGTCTCATCCTAATTCTCACCCTTGCTTTTTCTTGAGATGTGTGTGGGCCGAGGTTGGCGGTAACAAATCCGTCCAAGGTGGCGGTGATGCTCAGCCTCCTCAACTTATTTCTGACCCTAACGCCAGTTCCCCAGGTCTTCACTAGTAAATCTGAAGTTTGTAGCAGGCTTCTGGAAGGCAGGTTTGGGGAGCTACACGAAGTCTCCATGCTGGCCCAGTTTAAGAAGATCATTGGACTCTCAGCCAATTTAAATATATATTTGAAAATTTTTCACAATAAGAAATTTAAATAAGGCTGAGCATGGTGTTACGTGTCTGTAATTCCAGCACTCTGCAGGCTGAGGCAGGAGGATCACTGTGAGTTTGCGGCCAGCTTGGTGGGTGTACCGAGTCCAAACCCAGTATGAACTACACAGCAAGACCTGCCTCAAAAATCAAAACAAACCAAAAAACCCAAGACATTTAAAAAAGAATAATATGGATGAATTAACATATCCCATAAAATAATGTCTCCTCCCCATCCCGATACCCATAACCTTCAGACTGGAAGCAAAATGACTTTAGACGAATGATGAATGCTTGTCTTCTATTTTTTTTTTTTAATTTTTGTATTTTATGGTACTGGAAATTGAACCCAGACCTTTCTCATGGAGCGACATCTCCAGTCTTTTTTACTTTTTATTTTGAGAAAAGGCCTTGCTAAATTGCTAAATTGCCCAGGATGGGCTCGAACTTGCACTCCTCTTGCCTCGGCCTTCTGGAGTGCTGAAATCACAAGCCTGCACCACCACACCTGGCTTAGGGTATTTTATCCTGTAAGTCTCTCAGCTCAGAATGGAGCAGAGCTGTATCTGCTCAGGGTCGAGTCTTTGGTCCTATTCTCATCAGGCAATGGCCCGCCAGGCCCAAGACCAGCACCAGAGTCTGTCCCAATGTCCCCGAGTGCCCAGGGTGCAGCCCTAGGCTGCCAGTGGCCCCAGCTCTGGGCACAGGAACACACTGTGGCTGGAGCCCACCGGGCTGCAGCGGGAATTTGTACTGTGCCCTTCCCACTTCCTGGTCACCTGGTCACGTGGCCAGTCTCCCGTGTTTGAGTGATGGGCCCGCAGAATGGCCCCTTGCCACAGAGTTGCCCCGCCCCCTGAACAACACACGGGAGCGGGGCGCAGCCCTGGGCCCACTCCTCCTGCAGAACATCCGTAAGCAGATGCGAGGAGGCGACAGTCAAACAGTGACGGGCCGAGTGGGTGACGCGTGCCCAGTGCCACCTGCCAGGGCTCAGGAGCACACTCGCAGCTATTCTGGCCCAAATGTGCTCTTCCCAGCACCCCCGGGCTGACCGAGTTAGCTGAACTGCTGGCCGGGGAAGTGAGCCCGGGGCTGACAGACCAGACGCCGGAAACAGTTGACATCCACTGCTCCTAGCGTGGCCTCTGCAGACGGAGCCCCTGCTGTCCCAGCGCTGTCTCCACTCCCATCTCTCTGAGGCCAGTCCCAGAATTCTCCTTGCAAGTCCATGAGCGTTCCCGGGACAATCCATCAATTCCTTGCTTTACAAGTTAGAGATGTTTTCACTGAAATGACCTTCCTTGCCGTGGAATCTGAATTAACTTGTGAGACCCTTAATGCAGCTACTGGCTTTGGTTTTGATGTGTCTGCATGAGGAGAGGCAGCAGTGTCTGGGGTCCCCTTTACCTCTGCGCCACCAGTCACTGCAGGAAGGAGACATGAGTGGGAGAGACTCAAACACTGGCTTAGCCAGCCCCTGCCTCAGTAGTAAATCACAGTTTCGTCCCAAACTGGATGAAGAAGAGGCCTCGCAGTGGGGCGAAGCCAGGGGGAACCCCTCCACGTGCTGGGTAGGCAGAGAAATGGCCATTGTTTTGCTCTGCCAGCAGATTGCCACAAACTCACAGAGGCACTGGGAAACTAAGGGGCCTTTGCTCCTTCTCCCTGGTTTGCTTTGTGCTGCTAAATTCATATGTGGCACAACAATCTGGTCCGAGAGTTCCTCTGGAACTTAATAAAGGCACACGCTCCACCCCACACTGTCTGGGAGGCTGGTCCGGAGAGTTCCTGTCTGTAGAAGCAGCCTCGGTGTGACTGAAGGCTGCTTTTCACTCAGCAGCGAAGCACAAGGACACTTTCCTGTACACTCGCCCAGCTTGGATGTGTATGTTGCTTTTCAAGAAAGGTCCAATTGAAGGCAGCATGTTGCATTTGAAAAGAACAGCAGGTGGGGTTTTGCTATCGCTTCCTCTGTGGGGGATAATTGAAGGGTTTTTCCAAGGAGGGGAGCATGTGAAGGACTCAACGAGGACATCACTACTATCGCCGTCATCACCGTCATCACCATCATCACCAGTATCTTGTCAAGATCACCACCATGATCCCCATTGCTGCCACCATCACCACCACAATCATCTTCATTATCACCATCACCACATCACCACAACACCATTACCATCATCATCACCACCATCACCGTCATCAGCACCACAACCACCATCACCACCATCACATCACCATTATCACCATCACCACCACCATCACCATCATCACCACCATCACCATCATCACCACCATCACCATCACCACCATCACCATCACCACCACAACCACAACCATC
Organism: Hystrix cristata; assembly: GCA_004026905.1. NCBI lineage: Eukaryota > Metazoa > Chordata > Mammalia > Rodentia > Hystricidae > Hystrix > Hystrix cristata. The sequence goes on along the minus strand of PVJO010018080.1, from coordinate 27,048 downwards.
ACCACATCACCACAACACCATCATCACCACCACCATTGCCATCACCACCACCACCATCATCATCACCATCACCCACCACCATCACCATCATGATGATGTATTTGCTCACTTACATCCCATTAGCCCATTAGCGCCCCCTCTTATTTTTCTCCCCACACTCTACTCAGTTTTCCTGAGAAACTGAGTGTATATATATATACACACACACATATATCTTATGTTTCTCCCTCTCTCTTGTGCAGAATGGATGCTCCACAGGGATTTTGTTTGTTTGGTTGACACCGGGACTCAGAGCCTAGCCCAGGGCCTGTCACAGAGTGGTGGCGCAGTAACTATGGTACTGGCTGAATGACATATGTTCTCCACAACGCCGTGGTGTGGACCCGACCACTGCCCGTGGCAGAGGCGGGGAAGCGCAGCCTAGAGAGGCCAAGTCTGCGTTTGTCACAGTCAGGTTCTTCCGCCTTGGCCTCCTACATTGGGGTTTCATCTTTGAAGATGCTTCAGGACTTTTAGACTTCTCCATCTGGGTTTTGCTTTGCTTCTGCTGAAGCAGATGGGAAGCACTCCCACTCCCCTCAAGAAGGAGGAAAAAAGAAAATGTTCTCCATCTGCTTCTCTGCTGGACAGGAAGCCCTGAGCTGTGTTCTCCAGCACACTTGAGAAATCTCTTGCCAAAGGAAGAGCCATTTGCCCGAAGCAGGCAAGATAGGTGCTGATGGACAAGGCTCTAATTAGACCCTACTGTATACCCAAGCTGAGAGCTTCGGTGGTCAGGACTCTGATCTGGAAATCCTGCTAATGACACTGCCCCGCCTGCCCTCTCCGGCTTCCCTAACTCCTGGACTGGCTGCAGAGGCAGAGACAGTGGCGTTGGAAAGAAATTGGTTCCCCGCGGTGGCTGGAGGAGCTGTCTTTACGGCAACACCAGCCCCACTGGGGTCTGGAGATAGCGGTGTCCCCTGCTTCCAGGTGAGGAGTCACTTGCGCAGTGATGCTTGCCAGATGCTGCCTGCACAAATTCCAGTGTCTGCGATGATGGAGGACCCGCAACTGCTCTGCGGGGGTGGAGGCGGCCGGGGGAGGGCCACTCTCCATCCAAGTGATGTCGTTGGGGCAGCCAACAGGCTGACACCAGCCAGGCTCCCGCTAAGGGAGCAAACGGTCCTTTCCCAGCCAGGAAGGGGCCCGGCCAAGGACATGAAAAGAAGGGTGGGAGGGGATGACAAAGGCACATTAACTTTCACTGTGTCATTTAAGTACTTAAAAAATAACAATCAAACAAACAGATTAACAAAAACAACAAAATCCTGTTCTCCACCTCCATGAAAAATGAATTTATTTTTGAAAGAACATCTTAGCACAAAAAGGTGTGAAGAACATAATCACAGATAAGGATCCGTTGTCCCAGCAAAGAGCAACTGATGCTCTTACAACAACTCGTTTGCACTGTGCTTATTTTTCTCTTTCATCATTTGGTGAAAATTTGCTAAAAGACCAGCTAGGCCGCAGATGTGGTATACGCAGGAGGACACTGCATCCCAGGTAGGCCGGGGCAGTTGAGATCAGTTGTTAAAATTAACTAATGACTGTAAATTATTTTAGTGTCTCCTTTTCAGACAATGAATTATGTGCCCAAATAAGGATTGGAGGACCTCTGATGTAGACGTTGCTCAAGACTTTGATTTTACTCTGTGGCACTGCGGGGCGTTTCCAGGGCTCTCTTACAGAGTTTTCATTTCAGATCCCCGGTGAAGGAAATTGGGACCCTAGTGAAGAGGTTGGCGGTGATGATGGTGGTGATGATGGATGGTAGTGGTGATGATGGTGATTACGGTGGTGGTGATAATGGTGGTGGATGGTGATGATGATGACACTGATGGTGATGGTGGTGGATGGTGATGATGGTGGTGGTGGTGATGATGATGGCAGTGATGAGACAGAGCCTTAGGCTATGCTAGGCATCCTTGCATGGTCAACACTGACTTGTGAGCCCATGTTTCTTACTAACTGTCTTAGAAAGTAACAGAAAGTGGACATGGTTTGTGCTTTCCCCCGGGTAGCCCACCTTACTGTGTGAATATTAGACCTAAGAAGCACTTGCACAATCTTTGGATCCAATGCAATTATTTTATAGATGAATAGTACTCAAAGTCTGCAGAAGGGAAGCGCAAGGTATTCATATTCTCACCCCCAGCTGTGGGTACTTGTATTTCATGGGTAACAATTTTACCCCATGGGGATGGTAGTCCCTGGGTTTAATTAGCTAAGTGACCCTGGTTGGACCTGCTCTGCCCAGCAGGTACAGGGGCTCAGTACACCTACCTGGAGCTGAGTTAAACCTCCTCTGTGACAGAGCATTACTCCTCGGCCTTGAGGGCCACCGACTGTGAAGCCCCGCAACAGCAGGGAAGGGGCTGGGAGTGTGCAGTGTACTCTGCACCTCCTTCAGGGGGTGTCTGGGCTTACAGGCCACGGTTCACATTTCTGAGGGGCCAGATCATTGGATGAAAGCAAATACCTTCTTGCGTATGTTTCTTTCCTTTTGAGGGCTCATGGAAGAACTGGCCTTGGAGAGGCGTCCAAGATACACACTGCCAAAACAATCAGAAGCCCTGCGAAGGAAACCCAGCAGCAGCCAAGATTTAAAGGAGCTTAAAGACCACCCCAGCCTGGTTTAGAACCCTTTTAGGCTGATATTTAATATGTGTCCTGGGTGGTGAGCAGCTTCCGAGTGGTGTTTGCGGAAGGCTAAGTGAGATTGCAGTGGCGCTGACCTCACTGGGTACTTGGTGTACCGTAAGGAGCCCAGAGCGGCTCCAGAGCCAGCCCCTCACTCTCCATGGGCTGTGGAAGGCTTGGTTTTGGTGAGGGGCTCGGCCCACCCGGGGAGATCTATGCAGGCTGCAGAGTGATCGCTGGTCTTCAGGTGGAAAGACACAGTGTCCGGTTCGTCCAGGCAGAGGGCACCTGTGGGACTGAGGAGGCTGTTCTGGGGCATCGTGCTCCACACAGTAACACAATGTTGTCAGGCTGAGAACTGCTTGAAATGGAATTCCTGATTAAAGAGCTGGTCCGCCCACCGCTGGAGTTGCTCAGAGAGTTTAATAATCCTTTGGCTGGAAATTCTGTTGAACGATTTCAAAAGCTGGGGTGTGAGAGAGTGGCCAAATTAAACCTGAGATCGGGGGTCAGTCAGTCCCACTTCAGAAGACACAGGCAGTAGCTTCTGTTTACAGTCTTTCTTGCATAGAACACCTCACATAAGGGGGTTTCAAATGTCACGCACTCTCAACTTGCTGGAAAATGCCAAGAATTAACACCAGAATAGAAGATGACTCTAAGAATTGCGAATGGATCCCCATGTTTCCTAAACAGGGGAGTGAGCGCCCAGGGGTCTCATTCATGACCTTGGGGCCCCTGCTTTGCACACAATCCTGACAGACCTGGTTATCTGATTCCTCACCTGTACCCAATTGAGAAAAGTACATTTAGGAATTAGGGGAGAATTTGACAGTTTTAATCCATCAAGAGCAAGGAATACACGGGGATGGCATATCTCAAAGAGATGAGCCCAAAAAACGAAATGGGGAAAAGCATTCTGAAATATGGCATGGAGATCCGAGGTCACATAATGTAAGGGCAGTTTATCAGCACGTGAAGAAGAGGGGCAGCTGTGGATCGCTAGTGTGAAGTTAGATTTTATTCGGTGGTCTGTGTTAAATAGAAGAGAGAGATAAGCAATACATAGTCTGGAAATTGGCAAAATATACAGAGCAGACATATAGCTAAGATTCATATCATAGAATACATTTACATATTAGTAGAAGAAATAATAATAATGGAAGGAGGAAAATTGTCAAGAGAATGTAATCAGGCATGTCACAGAAACACGGTACGAAGAGCTGATTTCCATGTGAAACGTTGTTAGTGACCAAATCCAAGTATGCGGTGGAAGCCAGGCTGAGCCTGTGTGCCTCAAATGCGCCTGCTACGCCCTGCCGAGTGGCCAGTTCAGCACCTTTTGTCCAATTGTAATTCGTCTGCTTATCAAAGTTAGGTAGAAATCCCACTCTAGAAACTCACCCCCAACAATATGGGCACGAAGACGCAACAATACTCACTGATGACCTTCCTACGACCCTCGGTCCCCGGGAGCTGTTCGTGCTTTCTGCTGTTCAGAAGGAGGAAAACGGGTCCTTTGCTTTGTATTGATGGCGGTTTTGCTTTCGGTTTTGCTTTCAGCGGCTTCCCAGGTCTCTAACCAGCAGGGCCGGCGCAAGTGCAGGTGGTGCCTGTAAGCCCGAGAGGACAGGGCGTCACCAAGCTCCTGGCACTGCCCCGTGTCCTCCCCGCCACCTGCAGCCCTGGGAGGGGCAGACGCTGGAAAGCCCTAGGCGGGGATGGTGGCCCCAAGCCAGTGGAAGGGACTGAGGTGTCCTGCTAGAGGGAAACACCCGGCCACTGCAGGAGGCTAGCTCCCTCCGCTGCCACAGTAGCCTCCCCGGGGCCACAGTAGCCTCCCCGAGGCCTGGCGGCAGCAGCGGGCAGAGGTCCGAATGGTGTCTGAAGGCGCCTGCTGGAGATGCTTCCTCTTACAGTGCCACGAACAGGACCTGAGCCAGGATGACACTGCTCTGCTCCTTCCCTGGGGCTGCAGCCTCATCCTTCCGGCCTGTACGCACTCCTCCCTTTCCCTGCACTACTGTGCTCTGCTCCCTGTGGACGGTGACGGTGGCCAAGATGAGACTGCTTTTCACCTTGTGACGCTGAGGACAGGAGGGAGAGGGTGAGTGCCATGAAGGAACCACAGGGACCCAGTGGCTGCCCAGGGTACCCACGGGAGGCCTGGAGCAGGCCTCTGACCCAAAGCAGCCTGGCCGCTCCAAGCCAGGGGTGGTCTGGTGGCCACGTGACTCACTCAGGGGGAGCCTTTTAGCATTCCTGGTGCCCAAGCCTGCTGCTATCTCTGTCTCTCCCTTCCTCCTCTCCCCTCCCTTCTCTCCTCCTTTCTTTTCTTCAGGTGCCTCTGTGGCTAGGTGGAGAAACACCATCCTAAAGTGCTCTGAGATCTGACTCTCTCAGCTGTGACTGTGCCTGGCCCTTTCTGGGTCCTGGCGGGACGGGCTTGGTTTCCTGAAGTGGGTGGCACTGGAGAGCCAGGTGGCTCAGGGCAGTGGCAGAGCGTCAGGAGCCAGACAGCCGTCCACGCAGTGACCTCAGCTGAGCCACCTCCCTCCTGGGACTCTGGAGCACTGTCAGCAGGGAACAGAGGACTCTGAGCTGTGGACCAGGCACCTCACCAGCTGCCCAGCCTCCATCTGTGGGCTTTTGTAGAACGAATGCGGGAGCCGACGTGAGGATTGGCAGCATGACCTCGCTTAATTCTGGGAGGGCAACATTGCTACCTGCTTTTACTTCGATGGCACGAGAACTTTAGACTCAAGCCTCTTAGAAAATGCAGTCACCAAATTCTTCTTAGAGTCATAGAGTTCGAAAATGAGACAGGATGGGAGAGGTTATTGCTGCCATATTTTCAAAAACTTAATTTTATTTGCAAACACCTTAAAATGTATAACCCTAAAACCATCGTCCTCCCCATCCTCACCATTGGTGTGGAGGTGCCCGAGGTGCCCATGGTGGCGCAGGGAGGGCAGGCTCCCAGGAGGTGACCGGGGGCCTGACGGGCACTCGGGGCCTGTGGGTTGTGCAGGAAAGGGCCTGCGCCTGACCGGCCCGCCCTCTGATCTGGGCTTTTCCCCGCTGATACAGTCGGACCTTTCATCACACAGGAGGCTGTTTTCTGTTTGCCTTTGACCTCGAGCGGCTTTACTGTCCCCCTGTCCCCCTGGAAGGTCGACCCCCTAGAGAGGCTCACTGCACACCTTCGAGGTGAGTAGAGGACTCGCGGCACGCAGAGCACAACCAGCTGGGCGCCCTTCCACAGCACTGCAGGGATGTGTCCCCTTCCCCATGAGGCTCGGGTCCTCATCTCGCTTCTGCTGGTTTGCTTAGCCAATACAGTGTTCCTGTTGTCCCCAAAGAATGAGTGTCACCCCCACATCTGTGTTTTCAGTTTCGAAGAAGGGGCCCCACTGTGTAGCCTAGGCTGGCCTCCAACTCATAATGATCCTCCCGCCTCAACCTGCAGAGTGCTGGGACTACAGGTGCCTGCCACCCCGCCTGGCTATCATTTCTTTCTTAAGAGCATGTTGCTCTGTAGCAGACACCCTGTCTTTCTTACCTTGATTACCTTATGGGCAGTTGCTGCCTGCAAAAAAATTAACAAATCAAGACCCATCCTGGGCAGATTTCAGCAGCTGTTTGTGACTCGCATAAGATCAGGTCCTGCCAGGCAAGTGGAAGGACACCTAGAACACACACCCTCAGGTCTGCCAAAATGAGACCCCGGCTGGAAGGGATGGATGAGACGATGCAGAGGTTCAATCGCACTGCAGTGATTTTTTTTTTGTCCCACCAGAAGGAAACCTCTGGGGTTTGAACCTGGGCGCCGGGAGCACTTGACGGTGCCTTGGAGTGATCTGTGGCGTGGGTGTAAGGGAGCCCTCACGGCTACCCTCGCCAAGGCTGGCGTGGATTAGCATCTAAACACACCGGTCCCGTTACTTCAGTTACTGCCTGTGCTCTGTGACTTGGACCCCGCATGCCCACACGGGGAGGAGTCTCCAGAGCTCCGCTGGGTAAAGCTGTCCCGTCTCTGTGGAAGGGTGACAGCTTCGCAGGCTCCACTTCTTATTCTGGGACAATCAGACCTGGTGTGATTCTGCATCTTTCAAATTCATGTGGCTTTCAAATTAGAACCTTCTAGAAGGAGATTCTCCCAGCTTACAGCAGCAGCCTGGTCACCCTAAAAGGGCAGGCAACCATCACAAACTTGGAAGGACAAAACGCTGAAGCTGGACATCATGGTGTGGGGTCCCCGACCACAGAGGTCGGCTCCCATTTGCCTTCTCCTTTCTCAGTGCCGAGGATCAAACAAGCAAAAACAAGCTTGAGACGTTTGGAGGGAGAGACCCCAGCTCGGTACAAAGTCCCCAGAAGTGTTCAGGGATCAGCCACAGCCGAGTGCCACAGACACACAGGTGTCAGTTCCACCCCATTCCAAGGAAGTGCCAGCCTCCCTGGGGTACTCCAGGTGGTGCCAGGACTTGAAATTGTGCATCAGATCAGCGTACAGACCACAGAGGCATCCATGCCACCTCCCCCAAGTAGATGAAACTGGGGGCCACACAGATGGACCGAGAATCCAGAGCTCCAGACCTGTGGGACTTGTCCAACTCAGTCACATGGAGCTGCATTCACAGGGTGGCTCCACGCCTGGGACATCTGTCCCACCAGTCACACAGGGGCCTCATCTCACACCAGCCTGCCTTGATGGTGGGCAGGGCAGGGCCTCCCGGGGCTGTGCACTGGCCAGAGGTACAGGGCTGGGTGCTGGCATTCTGCCCCCCAGGAGGCTGCCCCTCTACAGGAAGAGGGGGGCTTGGCCGAGACGTGACAGAAGCCGCTGTCACTTCCCATGGTCCCACAGTCTGCAACACCTCCGGCATGTTTCTTTGGAGCCAGTGTTTGTACAACAGGAACATTGCCCTGTAAATCCAGAAGTCCTGCTGCACAGGGGAAGCTGGAGCCCGTACACAGTGAGCCAGGGTCCTGGCTGGACATGCGAGTTGTCACCCTGGGTGGGTGGGGCCCTCGATGAGCTGCGGCCCCCTCCACTCCTTGCTGCCGCCACCCCTGCTGCCTTGGTCCCCGTGAATCTCTTGTCCCAGGGGGTAGGGGTGGAGCGATGGGTGTGCGGGGCCCTGGAAGGCTCACTTACCAACGTGCTGAGTGGCGTCGTCTGCTGTCGGAATCCCTCGCGGAGAGTGCGGATCGGGTCACCGATGGGGAAGCCGATAGCGGCAGGGTTAACGAGGCCCTGCTCCGAGGGGATATATAAATCCAGTGCACAGGGGCCTGAACTTTCCCCCACCTATCTGATCCGCCTCTAATTGTTACCAATTGGTGTCCCTTACCCCAGGCTCTCTTTGTAACAGAGCCGTGGTTCTCATTTTCCTGTCCCCGGTGACCCTTTATTCTAAGTCCCATCCATAGGGGTCACTGATTTCCTGGGATGAAAAATTTTGCATTTTTAGTAGTTAAAGTAACCAATTTTCTTCTAGCGTAAGCCAGATCCCTTTATTTTGTTTTATATAGTCCAGGTGCATCAAAACCCTTGAGAGCTACAATCCTCCATCCACATCAGTGATAAAGGCACAAGGTTTTTTTTTTGTTTTGTTTTGTTTTTTAATCAATCCTAAGGCACGCTTTTTCTCTTATCTGTTTGTGCGACTCCAAGAAATGACACATGCACAGAAGGGCATTTGTGCTCATCAGATTCTGCCCTCACTGGCCTTTTAACTCATATGGCAGGTAATTATCTGTAAAATTGTGAGCTGGTGATGGGTTTAAATCCCATGCCATGCCCTCTGACCTCTGACACAGTGAGGGCATCTTGGGCTCGGCTGAGATAATCCCGGGGGGCTGCCAGGGGCTGCGCTGGATCAGGCGTCCCAAGCATGACCCCTTCTATCCAGGGAAGAAGGGGGGCGGAGGCAGGCGCCAGGGGCACCGAGCACCAGGCAGGGGCTTGGGATTGGCCAGCTCCGCTGCTGACTGTCCTCAGTTGCTCAGACGGAGTCTAGCCACTTAATGATCCATAGTGGGGTTTTCCTCTGTCCCAGATACCTGGTTTGAGGCAGAGAACACTTGGGAGTATCTTGGGCAGGATGGGCACCTTGGTTATCCAAGCCGTTTCTGAGGCTGGGCACATGGGTGACCTGTCACCAGGTGGGAGGGTGAGAAGGGCATCCCAGTGCCCCAGGGGTGGAGTGTGCACATCTGTAATCTTTGCCAGGAAAGTTGCCAGGCAGCGGCTCCCGCCACCGGGGGTTAACAAGAGAAGCCCCCCGTGGGCACAGGAGAGATCCAGCCACCCAGGGGCTGCCCGGAGTACGAGAGCTGGGCATGACCTTGTGCAGTGTGCACACGAGTGTTAAGTGTTGGCTTCATTTTATTTATAAAATTTCAAAAATTATGCTTTAAAGTACATGTATGATTATATGTCAGATTATATCATGTAAATGAATTTAAATAGTAAAATGTGTATATATAAACTTCAAAAGACAAATCACCCTTGATTACAGACTCTCCTGCTTGGCGCCGTGGACACTTGGGTGATGTGACTTTGCCAGGGGCATGGTACAGTCCCTAGTGGCATCTTCCTCCCCAGTAGATGCCAGGAAGAGACCGGCACACCCCGCCTGGCTTGTGGCAACCGAAGAACCTGTTGCCAGTTACCTCTGGGAAGCAAAATCACCCTGGATTGAAAACCCTCATCCTGGATGCTGCCCGGCATGGCAACAGCTTTGCACTGTGGTGGGATCTTTCACCAGCAGCAAGCGGAGTCCACCCCCGAAAATACCATCAAAACACCCACAGGTGACATCAGAACTCAGGTGTAACTCCAACAGCCCGGAATGGTTCTTTATTATTAGTCAACACAGTCTACAGAAGCATGTAATAGATTAGTATTGCCTGGCTTTCCACCTCTGGAGGGAGGTAGAGGGAAAACCTGAAGTTGGCTGCAGGTGTTCTTGTGAATTTCTTCATAGTTTTAAATAATAGAGGAAAGGTTTATTTCTGTTGTTTGGAAATAAAATAAGTACGGAAATGTAAGTTCTGGGCAAAGTTCTCACCAATGAGCCTGAGGTGAGATTCAAATAGACCTGTGGAAAGCCACGAGGTAGACCGAGTCGCTGGGTAGAAGCTCCCAGGTGCCCTGGCAGACTTGCGGGCACCAAACATGCAGAGCATGGCGTCCGTGCAGAGTGAAACAGTTCTGACCTCCGGGGTGCCCTGTGCCTGCAGCGTGGGGGGAGCATCTTTTATCACCTGCAAGGCCTCGTCCAGGGATGGAATGGGGCAAGGGTGAGACCCTCATGGGGTGCATGGCGCCTCTGCTCCTAGCAGTGAGTGGTGCTGGCCGTCACCTTCCCTGCAGCGCTGTTCCCAGATGCGCCCCGGACGGGCCTTTGGAGTGTGAGAAGCAGGCTCAGCTTACAGATTCACGGAGCTTCAGATGCAGGAGCCGCTTTCCCCTCGTGTCGGAGGCACTGTGCTTGTGAGATGCACCCTGAACTTGGCAAAAGTGGTGCATTGTTAAACGTCTAACAATTACAAGGGAGAGTGAAAGGTAAAAGTGTTATAGCCCAAGAAATGTGGCGTGTGTGCTGCAGCTGGAAGTGGAGACAGAAGTAGCGGGTTGGAGTTTGTTCTTTAACGACCTGACAGGACAGCAGGAGGCTGACCAAATCATCCAATTACAGTGGGAGGGCAGAGAGACTCCACTACCGCCCCAGCTTTAAAAACGTGCAGCATGGCCTGGGTGCAGCTCAGCGGGAGAGCACTTGCCTAGGGTGCACTCTGTTGTATATACACACACACACGTGTGTGTGTGTGTGTGTGTGTGTGCCCGAACGCTTGACCAATCACGGTGTCTAGATGAACACACAAAATCTGTTAACTTATTTTTTTGCCTTTAGGAAGGAAAGAAACCAGAGGTGGGAGGGAACATTAATGTTTGAACCAGAGAATGACTGACCACCACAATAAATGAATTCAGTTTAGATTAAAATGAATCGTTATTTTTAGTGAGAGTGGTAGGATTTCCTTAATGACTGTGTAAGGCTGTTATTGCCTGAGAATTATTTTAAAATACAGCTATTGTGTTCGTGGTATAATTCACTGGATCATAGATCTAGCAGAATGTTCAGTTCACACCCTTCTTGGGAGATTAACCTGCATCACCATGCGGCTCCAGTGTTTTCTTAATGTCTCCACTTTTGGGTGTTTGTCAAAGATCACATGAGAATCAAGGCTGAGTTTGATAAATAAGAATTAAAGACACGAACCAATTATCATCATGACAAATTTGTGATGACATTAATTACCAGCCCCTCTCTAATCTCGTTTCTAATGCAGTGCAAGAATTATAAGCCAGGTTTGAGGTTTCAAAGATCCCAGCACTCCGGGAGGCTGAGGCAGGAGGATCACAAGTTCAAGCCCAACCTGGGCAATTTAGCAATACCCTGCTTCAAAATAAATAAAAAATTAAGGGTTGGAGATATAGCTCGGTTTGAAGGCCCTGGGTTCAATCTCTAGTACCACACACACATAAAAAAGAGATGCACCCTGTAAAAAAGATTCGAAGTTGCACATATGCATGTGCGCACACACACACACACACATACACTCACACACTCATACCAGGGACAAACCACAGTCAGCTTGTCCCTGAGCTCAGACATCCTGACTGTGACTTGGGCCTGCAGCTGCCTCTGCCAGCCTCAGTTTCCCCACCTGTAACCAGAGCCCAGTGTACTCTCTGGTTATCCCTGACCTGGAATCCCAACATCAGGGTCCCAAACTTCATGCTACACGAAGAAAAAGGAGCCAAATGTGGTGGCACACGCCTGTCATCCCAGCACTCTAGGAACCTGAGGCAGGAAGATCAAAAGTTCAAGCCCTCTCTGGGTAACTTGTGACTTATTGAGACTATCTCAAAGTAAAAAATATAAAGGGTTAGGATGGAGCTCAGATGTCCCTAGGGGTGGCTGGTGCTGGTGGGCTCAGTCTGTGGCATGCTTTGGTTCTGGAGGCAGCACCCAGATCTCTGCTTCCATCCCCACGGGGGTCCCTGGCTTACCCCGTGTCTTATAAGGACGCCACTGGGAATGACCTCACCCTGACTAATCACATCTGCAGTAACCCTTGAGGAAGGTCACCACCAGGGATAGGCGAGGATACACTCATGGTCCCCGCAGCCTCTGAGAGTGCCCTGATTCCTCTTGGATCCCCAGTGACGCCAGGAGCTCACAGGCCCTGTCACCCACGTCAGCCACCCTGATGGGCCCTGGCTGTCACGCTCTGAAGGAGGCCGAACGCTGCAGCATGGTTCTAATTAAGGGCTGCCAGCCACGTCACAACATCATCAATAAAATGAGCACAACAAAGAGAAAGAATTTGAAGCGGGGTGTGGGGGTGGCCTGGATCTGTCATGTGGTTGTGTTGTGTGGACAGTAAAAAGCTGCTTTGGACGCCACCGTGGGTTGGCTGCCTGGTGCTAGGCTCGGTGTCTGGGAAGCTCTACACACCCCACCTGCTTCCCATGGCACCCCTGGCCCGTGCCCGGCTGGTCCCCGGCGGGTTTGTCCCCAACTGAGCAGAGGACTTCCCGTCCGGGGCCACGTGTCAGATGGGCGCAGGGCAGTGGCTGCCAGCCAGGGTCTTCCCAGGGCATCCTGTGGGGCTGGCCTCTCTCTCTGGGAATCACAGTTCTGCTGCCACCTGCCCTTTCCCAGGATTAATCTAAGCAGTGAGTCACCAAAGACCGTGGCTCACTCTGACACATTCCCGGCGGATCTTTGGGAAAGGTGGAAATCTTGAACTTTTGTATTATTCGCTGCACAATGCACACGCGTGCATAAGCACCTACTGTGTGTGCTCTGCACCTAGGGGACCAGTCAGCGGGGCAAGACAGACTGAACTCTCCTTTCACGGGCTGCGGCCTCTGCTGAGAAAGAGCAAGGAAATACAAACATCGCATAGAGCATAAATGTAAATAAATAATGTGGTCTACCCAGACCAGTGTGGGAGAGTGGTGGGGGAGGGCAGGGTGGCTTCCTGGTGGTGGGGACACCTGGGTGATGGCCGAGTGGCGAGGAGCAGCCTCTCAAGTCACCTTGGCAAAGTGGACAAGTGACAAAATGGCAAATTTGGAAACCACAAGCCGGGAGGAAGAGGATGAAAACGTGGTGAGGTCAGGGCCAGGGTGTCCACAGAGGCCGGGGAGGGACAGGTCCAGGTCCCCAAACCAGACATACAAACTGAGTCCCGGAGGTGCTGAGGCCACCCGGAAACACAAAAGGGACGAAAGCGGGGTCGTGTGTACCTGCCTCCCCAGGGGAGAACGTCCTGCCCTTGGGTGCCTTCGATCTCGCGTTGAGGAAGGAGAGGCCGGGTGTGGCCTCCACAGTTTCAGAAGGGAGCAAAGCCATCATCTGACCCAGTCTTCGGGCAAGGCCTGTGTGTGGGAGGCTGGGACTGCGCCCTACACAGGGAAACAGGGACACCTAGGCCATGCTGATGGCTCTGGGAGATGCAGGGGGCCCGAGTTCTTCACGTCCTGAACATGGAGGGCTTCAGTGAGCAGGGTCGAAAAGTGTAATGATCACTGCATTGAGTAGAAAATACTTCCCTTTGCCGCAGAACCCACTCACATGGCCGTCACCGTGTCAGGAAGATAAATGTGCGTACTGCAGTCTCCACGTCCTGATGCATCCCGGTGTAAATTTTGAAGTCAGAATGACAGATTTAAATCCTTGTCCTGACACTCTTATTGATCGTGTGACTGAGGCCAAGTTGCGTCACCTCAGTGAGCTCCGTTTTACTCATCTGTGAAGTGGGGATGTCACCAGTTGTCTCACCAGCATCGCATGGCTGAGCCCAGCGGCATCCCCAACCTCCCCCGACTATGCTGATTTTTAAGCCTGGCTGTTTTACGCAGCTCAAAGCAGCCCTTGGGAAGCCCTCGACAAATAAAACTCCTTTTCCCTCACATTCTTTCATCTTAGAAAGGCCGAGAAACTCCAAGAGTTCTTCTTGTGTCTAAGACCTCATACCTTTCTCTTCAGGCCCTCTAGATCCTTTGCTGCTCCATCCAAAATTACTCTTTAATAGGACTGGTAAAATAATTAAAGGCTTTCACCAGGTCCCAGCCTTGAAAAGAAAGAAAATGTCACTGAAGATTCTTAAAATCCACTTTTAAGGACTTCAGTGCTGGTGGCAAACGGTTTGTCTCCTGCTGGCCGAGTGATGAATCTGGGTTCAACAGCTCCCAGGATGGGCTCCTGGGGAAGCAAATTCCTCAGCCATATGTCGTCCTGGCCAGGCAGGGGGGTTTCTTCCCTGCCCTATGACAAATGTCCAGCTCCTGGGCCAGTGAGCTGCGGGAGGTGGGCTCAAACAGGCTAATTACCTCAGAAGTTGCCACCGCTCAGACTTTCCTGGTTCCTTTGCTGTCTAAGCACCAAGGCCATCCCCGTGGACGCGCCGTCCTGTCTTGGGTCCTGGCCTCTGTATCAGCCCCTCTCTGTGCACGATGCCGACTCCTGCCCAAAGCGGGAGGTGCCTGAGGGCCCAAGGTACACCTGGCACATATGGAGACACTGCCACAAGGGTAAGACTTGGGGGAAACCAAAAGTAACCACTGGTCAAGAGGAAGCCAGGAGCCCCCCGTCCCACAGAAAGCATCAGGAACCCGCCATGCCTCTGCCAGGTGGCACACATCAAGAATGCCCTCACCCCAGCTCGGAGCAACTCCTGGGGCCACACTGCCATCACTGAGTCAGATGTGTGCCCAGCCAAGCCAGGGGCGTCCTCCTGTGAACACATGACCACCATCCCGAGCTTCCAGATCGGCACACTCGGCCCTGCCCAGGGCCCACGGCTAGTTTCCGTGTCACCCCAGGTGCCCTCGCCCACCACGCAGCTATGAACCTCTATCCTCAGGGAAGGAGGCTCCGGGTTCCCTTGTCAAGAGTCAGTGTAAAATACTCAGCAGACCAAGGAACAGGTTTAGGAAGCGTCCTCGGGGGCTGGCAGATCCACACTGCCACGAACACACCGTGCTGTGAGCCTGCGCACTACTCAGACCTCTTTCCTTTCCTCCCTCTCCCTCAGCATGAGCAGAAGACGCGCTGACTTCGTGTCGCTGCTGGAGTAGCATTTGTCACCTACGACTCATAGCACTTGGCTCTAGCTGTCACAGAAGGGTCTGTGACCCTTGAGGACGCCCCCTGCTCTGGGAGAGACATTGGCATCGTCTGCTTACACAGACGAGTGTGCGGAGAGAAAGAACCACAAGCCGGCCCCTGCCTGTGTCTGGACAGGATGCTTTAGGAGGCGTGTGGTGCCAAGCTGACCCGGGGTGGCCTCAGGTGGCTGGTTTTGCACCAACTCGACTGGGACAAGGGCACCTCGATGGCAGCAACTGTATCATTTCCGGTATGTCTGGGGGAGATGAGGGCTTGACCCCAGAAACTACATAAAGAAGGTCGCTGTGCCAAGGAGAGCAGGGCCGGGCGGCCCCTCCCTCCGGCTACAGCGTCAGCTCCTCCGGGCCCAGAGGGTGCAGCTCCTGGGGCGCCTGGATGTGCCCAGCTCCTGGCCTGGTCCTCAGGCTGTCTGTCATAGCCCCCGCCTGCCATGATGCATCAGCCAGCTCCCGATGCAGCTCTGCCCATCCTGAGGTCTGTCTCCCATGTCACGTGCCACTTCTGTGGGATCCGCAGAGACGTTAAGACACAGGAAGATCCCCAGTGGGCAGCTCCAGAATGAAATAAATAAGGGGAGTCGTGGACTATTGTCTCGACGCTCCAGAAATACCCACAGGCTTGCGCAGATATTGACTGATGATTGGATAAATAGGGGAAGGGACAGATCTTCCTCACAGAAGAGCGCCAAATAGCTGGAACTCGGAGGAGGAACGAGGGATGGAAGAACCGCTGTGGTGAGAGTCGGGGAGCCACTGAGAAGTGGGAGGAGCCCTGGGGGTAGCGCACAGCTCTGGAGCCCCCCACAAGCCTCACGTGTGACCGCGAATTCTTCACTGCGTTGCCTGCCACAAATGGTGGCTCAGATATGGCTGGACTTAGTGACGCTCCTGAGCAGGTGGAGCACAGTGAAGGAAAGGTGGGGACCTCAGTGCCCTCATTGCAGAGGGGACGCCCTATGCATGTGTGCGCCGTGCAGGGAGCTTCAGTGCAAAAGGTCCCGGTAACTCTTCAGCCCAGAGCCACTCAGGTGCCCTCACTGCCAGGATGGCCCCCGACACCCCTGGGGAGTTTGACCGCTGTCCCCAGGGTCAGCGCCACTTGGTAGCTTCACCAGCGCACCTGGGGTCGTTTCCAGGGTCTGCCGTGTGCCCAGGCTGTCCTAGGCAAGGGCACAGCCAGGTACCCCAGGCACCTGGGGACGCCCAGAGCAGGCCCTCGCCGCCACCACTGCTACGTCCCTGTCCAGGTGCCTGCTGGTTAGCGCCTGGCCAGCAGTATGGCCGTGGCACGCAGACCACAGGAGGAAAACCACAGCTCTCCACACCTCGTGCTGTCCTCTCTGTCCCAAAGGCACGCCCTGCTGCGGAGGTGTCCTGGGGGAGGCTGCCCTCACCCCCGTGGGCATGACGTCATGCGCCTTCCCCGTCCCCCTTCCTGTCACAGTAGTTCCCAGAGCCGTGAGACCTGCCGGACTGCAGAAGCAAGGTCCTAGGAGAGTCAGGGTCGTCCCGGCGGGGCTCTGGGGGTTCAGGACTGCCCTTCTCTCCCTCGGGGCAAACGTCTGCGCCTCCCTGAGAGCAGCTCCCGGCTTTGGGCAAGGAGAGGACTCTGCTCACGGCTCCGCCTTCACCCCAACCCTGAATGCCAAGGCCAGTATTTCAAATCCTAATGAAGGAACCACGAGCAGTGGTCCCTGGGCCGCGGTCTGCCCTCCGTGGAGGCTGGGATGGTCCTGTGGGTATTTCCTTTTAATCAGGGAGGGAGTAGTGACCACGAGGTTATCACTGCGGCGTGTGCAGCCCTTTGGACTCAGAGGCAGGAAACGACAGCGCCCCCCTCCCCCACCATGGCCTTGGGGGCGGGTGTGAGGGGTCTAATTAACCACGGGCCCGATTTAGTTAAAATCATAAATATCCCTCCTGGAGGTGGAGTGGGAGGCAGAGCGAGGAGCAGTGTCCAGCCAATGCGTGTGTGTATGAGTCTGTGTGCATGCATGCATGTACGTACATGTGTACGCTTGTGTGCATGTGTGTGGGCATGCATGTGCATGTGTGCAGGTGTGTGCACATGTGTGTGTACACGACTGATTCTCAGGGAGTGGGGTGGAGCAGGAGCCCTCACCCAAAGGTGGGAGAAGATTGACCTGTAGCCCCCGGAGCCACGTGCCCACTGGGCCCCATCTCCTCCTTCCAGTCCCAAGCGTCCAGTGGACTGCTGGAAAGTAACTGATAGAATCTGAGCCAAGCACAACCTTGGTCCCGATCTGAAGCTCACCCTGCAGCCAGGAGGCCCGAGTGTGACAGCCCCTCCAGCCCAAGGGAAAAGCAGGGCACTGTATTAATATTTCCCCAGGCAGGCAATTACTTGAAAGAGCCCCAAGCAGTCCAGACTAATGAGCGCATTTCTCCACGAGCAGTCTGGAAATCTAATTTTTGATGGTGTCACTGAAATTGTTTGGAATCCAACAGAAAAAAAAGGGAAAGCTTGGGCTGGGGATTTAGCTCAGTGGTTAAAGTGCTTGCCTTGCAAGCACAAGGACCCGAGTTCGATCCCCAGCACCAAAAAAAAAAAAAAAAAAAAAAAGGGAAAGCTTAATTCCTGCCCGAGTGTGTTCAGTTCTAGGTGATTTCAGCCAGAAGCCAAAGAGGCTAAACGTGACCCTTGGTGACTGGGAAAATCACCCAGTGGACGGTGAGGGTACAAGCCTTGGGAATCAGACCCAGTATGACTGCGGAGGGGAATTACAGGACCATGTGCCAGGATGGTCTATAGTCGGGGTGGGTTTGCAGGATTGGCTTGTTCCAGTCATAGACAAGATCTCTAGGGCTCCATTTCTTCTTCACTAGGGCAGCCTCGCCTTAAGGATGAGGGCCCCATGGTGGGCGGGTGGGGTCCAGCAGCACTGGGGGTCCCCACCAAAGTCCTGAGGCTTGCTGTGATTGGACCCATCTATGTCATAACCTCAGCTCTGAATCCATAGCAGTGTCAGAGGCGACAGAGTATGTGATGGTCCCAAACACCCCTGGCCTCACGAGCCACCCAAGAGGTTTGGATTCCCACTGGGGACCCAGGGCTGCTGGTGGGGGATGCTGAGAAGGGGACACGCAGTTGCTATGGCCCTGCCCCCTCAAAGAGAGAGAGAAAGAGAGAAAAAGAAAAGAAGAAAGGGAGGAAGGCAGGGAGGAAGGCAGGCAGGCAGGAAGGAAGGAAGGAAGGCAGGAAGGAAGAAAGGAAGGAAGGCAGGCAGGCAGGCAGGCAGGCAGGCAGGCAGGCAGGCATTTATAGCAACAGCAAATGTCTCTGAGCAAGCTGACCCCCGAAGGTGCTTGCCTGCCTCGTCCCACCTGCAGGCAACACTGCAGCCTTCACCGCAGCCAGCCCTGCAGTGTGGCTGCCCATTTGCACCCCGCATCCCCCCACCATGGCGGAATGAAATAAAGCAGGTGGAGCAGGCTGAGCACTTCACCCAGGCCCTGGCTTCTGGTCAGCACCTGGTTTCTGGGACAGCGTCTGATAGCCAAGAGCCCTGCAGCTTCCCCCCCCCCAGGTTCCCTGCCTGCTCCCTGCCTCAGTTTCCCCATGTGGAAGATGGGTTGGGTTGCTTTACAGCCCTGAGGTACTGGGCACATGGAGCACCCCTTCCTGGGACAGGACACCCATGTCTGCACTCGGGGTGCTGTGCACCCCCACATCACCTTCCAGATTGCTGCCCCTCCGGTCTCTGGCTCTGGGATGGCGCGAGTGGCCAGAGGTCCAGGGAGCAGCCCTGCTTGTGGCCATGGCTCCTGGGCCCACATGCACCTTCTGGGGGTTGGATGCCTGCCCACAGCCCTGGCATATGTGGTACAGCTGCCTCTTGGTCGCCCTGTTTGTATGTGAACAGCTGAGATCGTGCAAGATGGTCATGCAGAAGCCCAAAGGGGGCCGGAAAAGACTGGCTCCTCCTTCCCGAGGGCTGGCAGTTTCTGCTGGGTGTCACCGTTGCTGAGCTGGTCAGCAACCGAAGAAACGGAGACGCCAGAATCAGTGGGCACTGCTGTGGCCCTAAGACCTGGACTGGGTTAAGAGGGACTCCGGGTTAAGTCTGATTGGGCCCACTTGGGGAGTCCCGGAATGTTGGCGGTGTCACTGAATTGGCGGGGGCACTGGTGGGCGGTAGGTGGACGGTGGGCACCGGTTCCTGGGGAAGAGTGGGTCTGCTGTGCCCGCAATCACCGAGGTCCGTACTCTCACAGCTGGGGACAAAGGTGCCTCGGTGCTGGAGGGCCAATCCGAGCAGGCTCCGCGGGGCAGGAGGGAGGGCATAACTGCCATGCAGACGTGGCCCTCTTGGAGAGGAGCGGGTGCTACCTGAAGACATGCTGGGCAACAGCCATCTGCTGGGCCCTGCCAGGAGCCTGGGGCACCGGGTCCCCTCACTAGAGCCTCTCCGTCCAACCCATCTTCTCGTGGAGGAAGCTGAGGCCCCAAAGGGGGACAGCTTGTCCCAAGATGAGCCTGTCACCCAGTGTCACCTTTCGGTGCTTTGTCACAAGCCCCTGCAGTGGCAGCAGAGAAAGCTGGCACTGGGTGGGGAGAAGGCAGGGAGGGACTTTGCTGTGCAGCTTCATCACCTCGGAGGAAAGACACCCACCTGCTGCAGCACTGACCATTAAACCACTGTGACCCTGAAGAGCCACCTGCCACCCATCTCCTCGAAGGCGGAGGCACCGTCTGGGCTAAAGGTTGGAGGTGCACCAGCGCCTGCAGAGACGCGGTGCAGGACTCAGCATCCTGGGCTCTGGCTCTGCTTTCATTTATTTTTTTGTCTTGTTTTATTTTTTGAGACAGGGTCAAGCTATGTAGTTCAGGCTGGCCTCGAACTCACTGTGTAGCCCAGGCTGGCCTCAGACTTGTGGCGATCCTCCTGCCTCAGCGTCCTGAGTGCTGAGCTCACGGGCCTGCGCCACCACACTTGACCTGGCTCTGGTTTAACTAACCTGGTTCTTCAGCTCGCTGCTTCCCTCCCCACACTTTGCATGCTTTAAATAGGAACGTTTGCTGAGAACACATTTACTTACACCACAGTCCAGTTTAATTTCTATTTCAGAACTGCACTCGGGGCAGTGCTCAGCAGTTTAAGAACACCCATCCCCAGAACTCCCTGTGCTCTAATCCAGGGCTTGCCTCACTTATTTAAGCTCCCTTTCTGCAAACTGGGTTGCAGGATTCAGCAAACTCAAACGTGTATGTCCCGTGTAGTATGGGGGACATATTCATACTTTGAAAAGCATTTGTTTTTAATCTGAAGTTCACACTTGACTGGGAATCCTGTTTCACCTGGAGGCCCGCAAGGTATATCCCAGCTCCAAATGTTCACGGCTACTTCTACCCAGGAATTCGTGCTGGAAGTATTCACTGGTTAGCTATGTGGACGCGGCCGCCCTCTGGAAAACAGTTGAAATCCTGATAGACCCAGAATCTACATGGCTCGGTCTCAGAAAGTTGTTGTAACCGGCGATTCACCGTGTAGCAATCCTGTCCTTGCAGAGATGTGCACACCCTTCCTCACATGTCCAAGGCAGCCAGGGCTCTGGTGCACCTGTCCCCAACTGGGAGCCCTCCCCGCCTGTCCTCTGCAAGTCCAGCCTCTGCCTCCTGCAGGAGCCCTTTGCAGAGTCCCAGCAGCCCCTCAGCCTTGGCTGTGTGCAGACCTGGCCACTGGTCCTTACTGGGAAGACATCCTGGGGCAGAGGAAGGAGGGCGTCGCGGGCCCAGAGTGCTCCGCAGCGCCCCAGGCGACGGAGGAAGCAGAGGGACGCAGCGTGTTTGTGACTGGTGTCCTGTTGTCCGAGCACAGCCAAGCTTGTTCCTGCCTTCACAGAGACTCAGGATGCAGCCGGGGCAGGATATGCCTGGTAAAACTGGCAGATGACACAGCAGAGCAGCAGCCCCAGCAACAGGAGCGTCCAAGGACGGAGAGAAGAGGAAGGAGGAGCAGAGAGGGCAGCGCATTTTCCTAGGACCCAACTGCCCGAGTGCGCAGCCTGCCACGCCCTGCTCCCTCCGGCACCTTCGGCCAGGGGCTGAGTGGCCTGACCCTCGAGCTGGCTTGCCCCACACTCGCCAAGACCCTCACCAGGGGGCAACCTGGAGCCAACAGAGGAGAGCTGGTCCATGCCCCAGCTTGAACTCCCAGCCATGGCTTCCCGGGGGCACAGTGGCATGTCTGTGGCTGGGCCCCCACTTGCCACTCTCACTGCTCATGTGTCCTGGGATCCCTTATCTGTGGGATGCTTCTGAGGCCTGGAATGAGATGGGTCCCAAACCCCAAGGGACGGGGAAGCTGAGCCCTGTGTCTGGAAGGAGACACCAGCGATCTCAGCCAGGTCTGGGCAGTGCCTGGGCTACTTCTAGGGGCGTTGCTGGAGTGCGCCTGCCCACCCCGTTGCCACTGGGGGAGCCTTCTGTTCACAGGGACTGGGATGCTGAGTTTCTTCTTGGTTGTGCTGCCTGCCTCTCTGGCTCTTTCTATCCCAGAGGAGAAGCTGGGGCGCCCAGCTGGCCTTGCTTACTGACAAGGGCCATCTGAGTACCGCAGCTACCAGTCACCATGCTGGCATCTCCTTGCAGAGCACTCGCTCTGTGCCCAGCATGTGACGAGGCCCTCGCATTTCATTCTCATGACACAGAGAGGTGGCTGCCTCCCAAGGGCACAGCAAGGGAGCCAGGTCTCCTGCTCTTAGGACCCACGCTCTCCAGGTGGCAGCCCCAAAGGGACCGGAATAGCTGATCCTGAGTAACGAAGAGACAACCAACCGGCAAGCAGCCACTCTCCCCCGCCCTCCCCCATGTAGTCTGCTGCACCAGCACCCCAAGCCCCCCTCCACCGGGTGGCCGAGTCTCCCCTAAGAGCTGTCAGATTCCAACCAGAGAACCACAGGGGTCAAACCTTCGTGGGCGTTTCTGCGTACTTCCCCTTACATCCTAGTCCCCCCTGCCCCGGACAGAAACTCGGGAATGAGGCCGTGGTCACATCCCTTCTGGCGCCTGGTAAAACCTAGCCCAGAAATAGGTGTGAGAATCTAGGTTCAATCCCCAGTACTGCAAAACGATGATACCAAAAATAATAATAATAAAAAGGCAGAGCCATTCCATCCTCCTGGCCTGGGTGTGGCTGGCTTAGAACCACCGCCCAAGGCCCGAGGCCGCAGCCTGCCCTGCACCTTCTGCGCACCCGGGAGCATCCTGGTGAGGACCATGTGGCTGCCATGTCCGTGGTGCTGCGTGCGTGAGGGGTCACCGGCCAGTGCCATCTCGCTGCGAACAGGTTGTGGCCGGGATGGCGCCGGTGGAGATCTGTGGGGAAGGACTCCCACCTGCTGGTCCCCCGCCCCATTCAGGGAGAAGAAAGGGATGCGATTCTGTCACTTGCACGGGCAGCTGGGCTTCATTTGGACTTCATCCTTTCCACCATCATCTTTATTAGCAGCATTTTTTAATAAAACGAGTACATTTTGAACGACCAGGTGTTTTGAATTTTTATCTTGTTCCCTTGCTTACGCGAGGAAATCCAAACAGAGGCCAGAGTATTAATAAAAACCCAGTGGGAAGAAAGTGGACTTCTCCTGTGGAGTCGGTTCTCTGCCCTCCCGGCACCCCCAAACTGCTGCAGTTCCACGCTCCGCCACTGGGAGGTGACCCCGGCAGCCTGTATCTCAGGGGAGTCCTCACCCTGTTCTCCTCCCCTGAGACTCCTGCCAGCCCTGCGGAGTCCAGACCACAAATCAGTGCGGGAGGAAGGAGACAGGAGCCGCAGGCTCCCAGGGGACAGTGAATCCCAGCCCCTCCTCGCACTCAGTCCCCTGGAAGCCACTGAACACTCACTCTTACTCTGGCAGGAGGCCAGGGACTCTCCAGGCCAGGTCGCCCCGGGGACCAGGCCTGGCGTGGGCTGGGGGACCCTGGGCATCACTGGGGAGCTGCAGAGCCTGGAGGCAGCTGGTGTGCCTTTCCCGTATGGCACAATGGCTGGCACCATCAGGACACTCGTTTTCAGGACACAGGACAGTGGCAGAAGGAGCAGTGATGGGGACAGGTGGCATTTCTGTGGCACCTCAGGAAGAAGCCATTCGATTCCCTTGCGCCCAGGAAAACTGTTCCTTGCTCCACACTCCTGGGACTGCCATGTGGTCTTGGGGTCACTCTTATCTCTCTGCAAATCGAGGCGAGGACGAGGGACAAGACAAAGCCCAGCTGTTCAAGTGTTCCGTCAGATCGGCAGCTCCGGAGAAAGGGCTACAGGCAGGAGGCTGACCGGGACTGAAAGGAGGGCAGGTGACCGCAGGCTGTCTCCGCCCAGGGTAATGGACGCTGGGGACCCTGGGTGTGAACCGGCCTCGCGTCTGGGCAGACTCAAGCCTCACGAGCAGCCTCTGACAGTCAAGGGCTGATCTGTGGCTACATGGGACTGTGGCAGACCAGTTAACATGCCTTGACTCAGTTTCCCCAGCTGCGAGCAGGAATCCACATCGATCTGTCTTTGGGCCACTCCCTGGCCGGCATCTGCAGCGTTCCCATCTTCCTGCCCTGACGCGGCCAGCCAACCTGAGCTGCCAAGACTGCGCACATAGGCCCAGGCCAGTGCTCACGGGCCTCTTCCAAACAGGAGAGGGAAGGGAAGCCATCTGCATGGACTGGGATTCTAGGCAGTGGAAAGAAAGACAGCCGGCTTTCCCTTTTTCTCTGTTATTTCTCTTTTCTTGGCGAGCACCTCTCACTACTTCCAAAACAGACCCTAAATTTCTGATCTCCTTGGAAAATTCTAAAACCGGAAGCAAAGGAAAATCCCGGGATGCATGATCTCCAGAATCCTCGTGGATAACGATTAAGGAAAAATAAAACGTATCACAGGAGAAAGCAAGCCCGTGAGCAAAACTTAACTTGAGGAGGGATCGCCGCTCCGGGTGAGAGCTGCGTCTTTAGGAGGATTTATTTTGTCTGGGAAAAGAGAATCGGGGGCGGGAGGGGACCGAGTGGAAAATGAAACCTTAGCTGATAGGAAAATAAAGAGGATGAGGTGCCTTTTAGATTATTTTAAGCCTCTTTTTTAAATGAATGAACTTTTCCAGTGCCTGATTCCAGATTAGCTTCCATAATTGCATTATTCTGAGATTTACTGAGATAAAGTGACCCGGGTCAGTGGGAAGAATCAATAGCAGATGTAACAACAACTGCATGTGCGGCCCTGCCCTATGCCTACTTCCCGCTAGCTTCCCTGTAGGGACAGGAGCCCAGCTCCCCTGCCGAACCCCTGGGGACAGGCACGGTGCCAGGGTCATCCCCAGCCTGGATTCTCCAGAACCCACCAGGACCCGCCACCTCCAGTCCCGGCTGCTGGGGCAGAGGCTCCAGGTGCCAGCCTGCCCTCCCCTGTGTCCTTCACGCGTCCCCGCCTGCATGTCGCGCGGCCTGGTGCTTCAGCGTGCAGGCGCATCTTCCTTGGAGGGCGAAGGGTCTTCTCTGTTGAGCCCACGGAGCATGTACGCTGCTCCGTCTTCATTCCAGAGGAGGAACAGCACTCAACGAAGGGCATTTCTATTTACAGCGGCCATGCGGCATCAGGGATAAGGGGAGAGGTGGCACTCAGCTGGGACACTGGGACAGAGGGCGGGAACACTGCTGACGTGATGCCTGAGGAGGGTAATGGGCATGTGGACACTTTTGGTCCTACTTTATCCTCCCGGTAACCTTACGGGGTCAGATTGTCCTTACCTTCCTGCTTCGGGGATGGACACGAGGCTGGACAGGAGGAGCAGCTAGTGGAGCAGCTCGCCCAGCAGCACAGAGCTCGGACCGGCTGCCCCGGACAGCAGCTCTGACCCTTGTACTCGTTGCAGGTGATCGGAGAAGTGAGTTGGCTGTGCCGCGGGGTCAGGAAGTCTGCACTTGCGGTCAGTGTGAGAAGGCAGGCGCAGTTCACAGGTCCTAAAGGTGCCAGCTGCAGCACGTTCCTCTTGAGCCCACCCAGCCCAGGACCTGCGTGAATCCAACTCCAGGTCTCTGCCCTGGACTTGCGCTGAGTGTGCTTTGAGGCTGGAAACTCTGCTCCTGTTTTCTTTCCGTGCACTGCTGCGCCGCCACATACTTCTAGGAATGGCAGCCCCGGGATGGGAGCACGGCCAGGACCACCCTGGCCCGGCTCTTCCGCCACCCAACCTGTGACTGTTCGTCAGGGTCAGTCCCCAACTTTCCGCAGACCCACCGCTTCCCCGCTGCCCCTTCTGGCCCTGCACATCCAGCGTCTGAAGCCGGGTCATGTACTCGTCTTCTCCAGACAGTGTCCAGGCCAAAGATCTGTTCTCTCAGAATCTGAAGATCCGAATGAGTGAAGAGTGCTGCCTCTCGAAGACACAGAGACACGTTCATTGCAGATAACACCCCTACACGTTGTGCTCCTGAACATCGGACTTGTTCCTTCACCTCCATGAGCAACCTGCATTGTAAGGACAGCTGGTGCCATCCCTCACCAGGACAGCGACGTCTCTGGAGTTTCCCACCTGAGTCTTGGCCCTACAAACTGATCTTCCTCTGAGCTCTGGGCTGGAAATGAAAGATTCACCCCATCGATGCTGAACAACGTGGCTCCCTGGCCGTGCAGTGGCCTCTCCAAGATTGCCAACAGGGTTCTGAGAGCAGAGGTCAATGTCAGAAAAGCCCAATGCCAGAAATTCAGACCCAACCACTGCCCAGACCCCAGGACCCTTACACCGACTGTTCCCACCTCCACAGCACTCTTCCCTCAGGTACTTGAGCCCTCACATCTGTAGATCACTTCCAAAATATTATCTCATCAGAGAGAGATCTTCTGGCCTCGATAACATAGTGCACACATGCATACACACACACGTGCATACGCACCACACTCCCATGTTGCACATTGACATCCAAGCACATACCTGCACATGCACACACTCACCATACATTCAGAAGTGTGCACACACTCCTGCTGCACACTCCCGTGCACATGCACACTCCTCGGGCACGTGTGCACTCAGGCATGCACACAGAGACACACACACGCACATGACTCTCGCTTTGCTCTCATCTGTTTTCCATCGAGGGCCCTCAGCACCTGCAAATAGACCGGAAGCTCCTCCGTGCCGGCTGTGCGAGGCTGTGCAGAGTCCTCTGCGGGGAATCTCCACGGCAGGTGGGCTGTCCTCATTGCGTCCCCTCCACCTGTCACCTGTGTGCCACCAGCTCCCAGCCTGCACTCACCTTGCTCCACAGGGATGGGTGGAGGGAGCCTGGGCCCTCCCTGGATACTTTGGACAGCTCAAGACGGGACAAAATTTCCCCAGATGGGCAGCCCGCCCATGCACAGAGATAAAGGACAGAATTAAATGTCTGCCACGAGGAGGTGGAGGGGTTTGCACCTGAGGCACCCAACTGCGGGAACCCGGGTACCAACTGAGAATCCTCACGCCCTCATGCGGAGGGCTGAACCCATGCACACCCCGCCGAGCCTCCTGGTAAGGGGTCGCTCCTCCTGCACAGGGCTGGGGTGTGGAGTTGCTCTCACCTGTCCCCCAGGGGTGGCTGCTGTCTGAGAGAAACCTCATGGTGCTCGCTCCATGGCCCACCGTGGACACCTGATGTGCCTCCTGCTGGGGCCTGAGCTCTCACAGCGGCTCAGTGGGCTGAGGACTCAGGGAGGGACCTTGTCACATCTAATTGCCCAGTGACTAGGAGACCACCCACCACCACCCTCCGCTAAATTGCCCTGAATGTGCTGAGCCAGGCCTTGGCTTCTCTCCCGGAGGGGTCGGGTTCCAAGGGACGAGGGTGTCCAGGTTCCGGACAAGCCCCCAGCCCTGTCTCTGCAGACCTTCTGGGACCTGCACAGTTCCCACCCGACATGGGTCCACAGTCGGCGTCTGTGCCTGGGGCTCGTCCATCTTCCCGTAGCAGACACCATGCGTGCCACAAGCAAAGGTCGTGCAGGAAACCCTGCTGCTCTGGGTCCTTGTCACATCTGTGAAATGGGACAATAACCGGGTCCCCAGTGTCAGACTCCTCCCTGCCCTGGCTGTAGGTGGCCAGTGTCTGCAGAAAGAAAAAGCTGCCGGAAGCAGCGGTTCCCTGGAGGCAGGAGCCGCGCCCCCTC